>BGPR01003539.1:0-11510 GCA_013235015.1 Araneus ventricosus
TAAAAGTCCAAAATCTAATAAACTCAAGGGTGGTACAGAACTATTTACCAGGAATATCAGTGAATGTTATAGTCTTAATACCCAATTCTTATTCTATTTTTTCGGGAAATTAACAGTGAACTGTGACGTGTGGCCGCTTGCTTTAATTTATTGCAGTTTTACTGATTAATGGTATTATGGTTAAAGACATGTTATTTCATATTTGAAGATTGTAGATAAAATATGCTCCTTATGGTATGTGGAGTTGATCATTACATTTTTATCCGCTCTCTTTACATTTATTTTGTCATTATGTGAAAAATCAGCAGCAATCATAATTGCCTTAGGAAAATTTTCTTTAGATTCTTTGAACCAAGTTTTAAGATTTTTTTTTCTCCTCTTTGATGATAATAAATTGATTTTTTTTCATGCATTCATTTGAATAGACTCAAGCTTCATCTATTGTTACAACATTTTTTCCATTTTTATTCGAATAAATGCTTTTTATAAAGAATTCTACGGCGTGTTCTGCGTTCAGGGATATGACGTGGAGAAAGACGATGAAAATTGCATTTTTTTTTTAATTTTTTTTCTATTTGTGATTCAAATCAGTGTTAATAATTTTGTTTAGAGTTGCTACTCAGCATGTTAATGATTTTGAAACAAATATTTGACTTGGAGAATTTTCTTTTAACATTACAGATCTCACTTTTGCAATATTCGAAGAACTGCGTTTTTTCCTTGGATACGTATTTGGAACAATTTTCCCACTTGAAACCAAACTTGGACTATTTTTTCAAATATTCTAAGGAACATAGACATGTAATTTTTGTACTAACGGGTTTTTACAGAAATATAAATACCCACTAGGTAAAGTTAAAAATTGCTTTAGTCACTCATATTGAACACTATATTATCGACACACCTATAATATACCTGATAGCTAAAGGATTTAAACTGCATTGATTTACACTTAAATTTAATAAGATTTTTAAATAATTCTCTTTCGCTTTTAAATTCGCGTCTAAAGAAAATATATTTAATGTATATGCCGATAGATGGCGACTCAAACATTTTCACAAATCGTTACTTGAGCCACAGAGACTTACTGCAGTATGGCATTTTTGTCCAGATGGAAAATTTATTCATGATATTTAACTATGAAACTATGTGGCTTGGTTTGAATATTTTTCTTTTGAAAATGCAACGCAAACCATTTAGCAATGAACTATATGTAAAGAAAAAGGTTAGTAATCTGGATAAGGGTTGATATATATCACAATTGTTTATAACATGGTTTTACTACGGTCACACCTCATTTAAGGTAGCAGATAGTTTCACAGAACCTTTTTCTTCGAAATTATTTAACGTTTTAACAAAAATAGTTGAGAAAATCTCCTCGATATAAATTATTTCATCAGAAGCTTATGGTCAGATTCTGTTCGAATTTCATTTTCCTATTAATATTCATTAAATGCGTCAATTTTATTCATTTTACATCTCTGGGGTAGTAAATGCTTATATTTAAATTTTTTTAAATGTACTAAAAATAGTAATTGTTTTCGGATGGAAATAGGTAGCGAAATTTATTGTTTCTACCAGATGAGTGGTCGCGGAGAGCAAAAATTATAAGAAATCCTGATTTGTTGAATATCGCTGAAAAGTGCAATGGTATTTTGTGAAATATGTAACTCAGTTTTCAATATTGTATTTAATTTTATTAATAATTCAACCTACGTCCATTGTCAGTCGATCATTCTTGAACTAAAAACAATTAAGAGGGAAGTTTCCCTTCACATGGATTCCTCGAAAAGGTTTTCCTGTTTCTAAACTTCGTCAACAGATGGCGCCTTGCTACTTATAAGAATTACGAATTCCTTTATTTAATTTCTTTACAAGCCTTCATATTATTTATTGCATGGAGCTAGTAAAGCTAACCTTTTGACTTTCTCGTATACGATATTAAGCATACAAATAGAAAGTAATATAATTGTCAAAAATTTGACTTCAATATTTTAATGAAGCTCCACCTTCTATACCTCTCGGAGTCCGAAAACTCCATTTGGGGGGATTATATCTGTCTGCTGGTCTGTCTGTAAATATAATAACCATGGCCGAATTTTCCATAGAGCCAACCTAGGCCATGTCCTAGGGCGCAGCAATCAGGGAGTGGATACACAGAAAAAATAACAGCCAAATACAATAGAACACCGCTAATCCGAACTAATTGGGACCGGTGCCTGTTCGGATTACAAAAAATTCGGATTATCCTAAATTCCGATAAAAATAGAAAAGAAAAAGATGTGAGCTAAAAAAAAAAAGTAAGTTATAAGTATTCAGTACTACTATCTATTGAATTCTCCTGAATCTAGAAGAAGCTGATGAGCCAGAGAATGTTCTCGTTTCCCATTCTGAAGCTGCAAATGCGCTAGAAATAGCGCTGCGATATATAGAGCAGGGTGAAAATGCGACATCAACAGACACTATGTTGATGAGACGTTGGCATAATATTGCTTCCACGTCGAGAATAACATCACTTCGTCACACAATTCTGACAAATTTCTTCACCCCAAAAGATCGTTAATGTAAATGCGTATGTGATGTGTTAATGCAATGTGTTTTTATTAAATGTAAATGTGATCCTTGAACTATTGCATTGGTTTCTTCAATGTGTACAAAATTATGCATGCTGAAAAAGTACTTTTTGTTTTTAGTATGTATATTTAAATCTTTTCAGGTAATCTTTTCAATTACATATAATTTTCTAAAATAAAATTGGTTCGGATTAACCAGGATTTCGGATTAGCGGGGTTCTATCGTATTGACAAATCTTTTTATTTTGAAAAGACAATACAAATTTTATAAGTACCGTAGTTTTGAATTAAAAATATAATGTGATCCAAATATTATAAAAATTGTATTAAGTACATATGTTTCGCATTAATTAGAAAGTTATAAATCGACGTTCTGAGGAGGGGTGCGGAATTTTGTTGTTTGGCCTAGGGTGTAGAAATGTGTATATCTGAGGCCGATGATGTGGTACAGAGTTACTGGCACCAGTGTCGTCCTCTTCATCAGACCGCGGTTAAAATTACGAGGTCAGTCCTAACATAGCCGTCGTATAAGCTCTGATGTTTCGCATTCTGTCATAAAATCAGACAAACACGGTGAATTTCTGTAGATAAAATGGAATGTCTAATACTTTCTAACAATTATTCGATCCTTATTAATCAAAAACAAATAACTGTTCGTGATTCGAATGTTTTGCAGCTAAACTAAGCAGGGGAAAAAAGCTGATTGCTGATAAAAAAGCACAAAGGCAAATTGTTTATAAGACGAGACTAAAAACATAACACAGATTAAGAAATAACTTTGCTATCTGAATTTGTAATGCAGATTAACGACGACAGTGTAAGCTATTGATAAAGTCGATATAGATTAACGAGGTTTTAATCTGCGAGGTATTTTCATCTCGTTTTGTAAACAAATTTGCCCTAAAAATTTGTTTGGTTGCTTTTGCAATTTCTATTTTATTTTCATTGCAATAACTCTCAGAATGGACTTTTGAGAAGTGGCATGAAAAAAAATTTAATCTGCATAGAAGAGTCGAGAACTTTTAAGGCAGAAACGTTGATGTTTAGAAAAATCAATACCAAATTATATTAAAAAGAGATATTAAGAATGAAATTAGCTATAGCGAATTTTAGGTTATATCTTTCTTCTTATAAGCAGGGTTCATTTTAATTAACCCTATATAACTAAACTTAAATTAGTGTTACTCTGTAACTAATAATTCGACTCGTAGACTATGAATTAAAAGCAAGTATATATTTATATTTATTTTATTTTATTTCAAACAAATTAGAGTAACTTACGAAAAGTATTATAATATAGTAAGTAAGTAAAAAGCATTATAATAGAAAAGTGGTGAAAATTGTTTTTGCACTCTTGGCAGAAGCTTTAAGTGTGCTCTCCACAAATAGCCTTGTTCAGTATTTTGTCATTCCGCTTTTCTTAGACAGAAAGTACAAATTCTGAGTTTGTTTACCGGACTTTTAGTCGTGTCTTCTGCAACTAACTTCAACTTCTGCACTTTATAAAAACTTCTGCACGTTATAACTAAACATTCAACTGTTAGACGACGATTAAAGCAAAACTAGAAAAGTAAGAAGTGTACAGCCGAGCTTATGAATCACATTCGGATAACTCATTTTGCTAGTTATTCGCAAAACTGGCAGGGATCGGTAGTCTATTAGGCGAATGTTTAGTTATATATGTTTAACTATAACTTTGAAATGACTTTTCAGGCATTGAAGATATTACTACAAACGCTTTGTCTTCATATGAACTTGGAAAAGAATTCAATGGATAATACAAAAAATGAAAGTTCTTTAGAAATTAAGATTGAACAATGAATAAGATAAAGGAATCCACCAAATGAACTTAATCAAGGCGTCACTCATCTGAGAGGATTGAAAAAAACAACAAGAATACTTTTCTGTATGAGATTCCGATGAAAGTCAAATAAATTCACCAAGAATTTTACTAGAATCTCATGTGACCCAAAGCATTTCGAAATCAAAAGAAAAAGAAATCAAGAGATACTCAAATAAATATTAGGGTGGATCGAAAAGTATAGGCGGTTTTGGCGCGGGATGGGAAAGTTGTGTCTTAAGTATATTAGTTTATATAATTTTTTTATTGAAATTAATTCATATCTTCCAGTGCCCCAAGTTCCCCAAAAATAGTTTAAAATGACATTTTTTGGAACTTTATAAAAAAATATTTTCAAAATTCCCTTTAGTGCTGGGTAAGAAATTTTTGGGGGGTATATTAGTTTACGTTTTTTTTTTTATTATTATTCAAATTCATTCATATCTTCTGGTGGCCCAAGCGCCCCAAAAATATTTAAAAATTGACATTTTTAAGATTTTGACTCATCCAAACAATAAGGGAGGAAGGGATAAAAGAACGCTTTTACCAAAATTTCCCCTGTAGCGATGTGTTTTTGGTTAGAAAAAGTCGAGATTGTGGCGTAATTTATCTTTGTCTTCGAAATAAAGTAAAATTGTGTTATATTGTAAGATATAAAAAAGGAGAAAAGGTAGTTGTGGGTCCCTGAATAATTTTATATAAACAAAAATAATTTTATTCCTTTAATAACAATTTTTCATTCTCTCCTATACGCATTTCCCTGTAAAATCGTTTCTTTAACGAATTTTTATTTTAATTTCAATTCCAATGCCGTAAAACGTTTTGTTTTTTTTTAAATAGTTGAGCGTCTTGGGGCACCGGAAGAAATTAAACAAAGGTTGAATAATGTTACATGTATGCTAGTACACTTAAAGACAACTTTTATCCTACCCGATTATTCTATCCACACTGAATTTTCGATCCACCCTAATAAATATATCCATTAATGTAGAGAGTAAGAAAGACAAAGAACTTATATTCTACCGCCAGTAGATGCGAGAACTTGCACACTTGCTTTGAAAATGGCGCCGATAAACTAAGAACACATCAAACTATCAAAAGGAAAATGTAAACGAGCCTAGATCCATCTATTCAGAAATATTTAAATTAAAATCCTCAAACATTTATAAATAAAAGATCCTTGGCCGCAGAAATTGACAGTAAAATTGTTAAATTGTAAGTTTTTAAACAGACTATCAGCCGCTATTTTAAAAGAGAATTTATTATTGCATATTTTTTGAATTCTCACAGTTTGCGAAAAAAATAAATTTTAAAATATTTTTATGTATTAATTTTATTCTCAATGATTTATGTTTTTACGTTTATTATTAATATTTTTTTGCTTATTATTTAATGGATAATGTTTTCAAACTGAGAATTTTCAGGGGTTCATTAGAATTTTTAGAGAGAGCAATAGCGAAGAAGAGTCAAAAATATCCTTCTCTTGAAATCATCTCGAGCATAACCAAAACTTCCAAAATTTCTGATCAGATCTTTTACCACTGCACTTGAAGGGCTAGTTAAGTTTTTTAATGTTGAAGACCACTTCCCTACGAATAGTGTTGCATTTCCGCAATTCCGCAAGATAATAATCATTTTTAACAATATTGCCACATTTTCCCCATCACTCGTGCATTATGTGGCTGAGAGGTAGGAAAGCTGACTTCGGATCTATTGGTCCTTGGTTCGATCCCCGCTGGTTGCGGACTGGGTTTTTCTTTCTTTGGATTTAACACTAATTTATGCTAATTTCCAGAATGCTCCAATTTATGTAAATTTAATTAATTTGAATATAGAATGTTCTAGAGTGTTCTGTTATAAGTTGTGGCTCTCCAGTTGAGAGAGTTGAATGAGATACGATCAGCTAGATCAAACGCCAGTGTTGGATTGCTAATAAATTGACATTTCTATACTTCAAGTCTGCTCAATTAATCGTCTTACCTGTGTCTACGTGACAATATAAATATAATCTTCTGTTGCATATGACAGATTGGAAGACATATTATAAAATGTTGAAAGTGGCGTTAAACAATTGCCCTTTATGCCCTCGCTCATTCCATGTATTAGTAGAGAGAGACATTTAGTTCTGAGAAGCTATTTTAGTCCATATTTGTAGGTTAATTAAATCTCTCCCTGTACTTTCATTTACAAAGTTGATTACCATGCGGTGTGTGTACGCGCAATAATTTTGAAATATGAAATGTGAAGTTTCTAATCAGCCAAAGTCATCCATCAAAGCCTTCTGAGTAAATTAATCTCAGCAAGTTTATATATCCAGTGGTATGATTAGATCCAATGTTTATCATAGCGTCATTCAAACAAATATTTGATGGAATTGAAATTCAAAACTACTTTTCTATGAATAGCTGGAATTTAACCACCTATTTTCTGGGGTACGAATCAATAAGCTGATAAATTTGAAATTCTGTGGAATTAAAATAGATTAATGAATGATAAATCTAAATTCCATATAATTCGTGATAATAGAAACTCGAATTTGAAAAATATCACATTTGTGAATCAACGAAATAACCATAACCATCAACTAACTGGCAGTTAACCAAAATCAATAAGATAGCAAATTTGAAATTTGGCATTAATTAATAATGTAAATTGATGATAATGTTAGTTAAAAATCGTTATTAAGCACACACTGTCTCAATTTTTTGAAATTTCAAGAGGAAGGAAATACTCAATTTTCGCAACCTATAATATTTATATATTAAAATTTTGAATATTTTAAATTTTATATTATATTAATTTACATATATTAAAATTTATTTATAATATTTATATAATATTTTATATTTATATATTTTAAAATTTTGTTAACATCTGCGAATTTTATGCGATCTCATGTTCATATCAGATGTGAAAAAAATTCAGAAATATTTGTTTCGAAAAATTGAGTATTTTATTCCTCTTTGAAATTTCAAAAAAATTGAGACAGGCGTTGTTGCTTGTTAAGCGACGAGATGATAAATCTAAATTCGATATAATTCGTTCAACTAGAAATTTGAATTCAAGAAAAATAAGTATCCCATTTTATGTGTAATTGAAACAACCCTAACCATCAAATAATTGATGAACTAAACAAAATTAATAAGCTAATAAATTTGAAATTTTGTGCAGATTAATGTAAATTTAATGTTAAAGGACAAATTACAGTTCTAAATTCGATATAAATTGTGCTACGAGAAATTGGTAAGCGAAAGTAATATGCATCACATTTTGTGAGTCATCGAAATAATCCTAGCCACCAAATAATTGGAAAATTACACAAAATCGATAAGTTGATTAATTTAAATTCTGTATGAATTGATAGTGTAAAGCTATGAATGATGAATCTATATTCGATATAACTTGTGCAGTGAGTAATTGAAATCCGAGAAAAATATACATTACATTTTATGAGTCACCGAAACAATCCTCCTTTGATCAAAATCTTACGACTAAAACCGATCACGAACACGATCCGCATACTTAATGAGTTCAAAACTCTAATATAAGATTTAATCCTGTCTTTCAACAAATTGTTCCAATTCCATCAGAACCATATGTCTATAATTCTCATTAGGAATTTCCTCACGTTTGCCAAATATGGAGAAACAATTTCATTCTATGGGCAGAAAATTCTAGAAATTTCTTTTACCTAACGATCGCAAGCCATTAGGTCACTTTAGATACCAGTGTTTGTAATCATGGCCTTGCCTAAGGGATTTTCACTAGTTTACATATATTCAGGACGGTAACAAGTTTTAGAACAAACACGTGCGAGTATTTTTATGAGTTTATGTTATGATTAAGAAAGAATGGATATGTTGTATTTACATACTTTAGGGATATTATTACCATGTATAATTACGGCTTGAAAATTTAGGATTTATCAAAAATTTACATGACCGTTGATAGTTGAGTAACCAGAAATAATGGAAAGGCTGATTAAATTTGCAAACAAAATATTTCCTCGCAGACCAGATATATTTTAGAAGGTGATGTAAATTATGAGTAAGTATTTCTGGACGAAAACCATTGAGAGTTCTTAACTCAACTTTTTCGTAATTTTCTACAAGAAGATGTGTTCCGTGTTTAGGCCGTAGAGTGAGGAGTACCGATTAAACATTTTGGACCTTTTCCGTTGACCGAATGAGTTCAAAATTTTATATAGGTCTACCATTTTTGTCAAGACCGCACACCAAATTTCATTTCTTTAACTAGTTGCAGTGGCGAATCTGGAGGGGTGCTATGGGGCTGAAGCCTCCCCCAGAACTAAATCAGACTTCTTGAATTTTTTAAAACTCAGTTCACTTGTTTCTTCTTAATCTCCTTTTTTAAAAATATTTGCTTAAGCGACTGATATTTGAATTTATGATAAAGAGAATTTCTGATAATAGATTAGAAAACATATTCATTTACTCCAGTAAAATTTGGAAACGTAACGACGATTCAAAATTTTCCTTACCTCAGCCCCCACCCGTAGTCCTCGGTACCGAGGGTCACGCCGCACCTGATCAAAATTCTGAAATCGCCACTGGTTTTTGAGATCGCGTCACACACACATGAATAGACAAACCGACAGACGGTCAACCTTTTGGCTGATTTGATCCAAAGCATAACACAAATCTACAATTCTGGTGATGAAATTGGATGCCAAATTTCATCTATCTACCTCGTGGCGTTTTTAAGTTATCGTTTCCATACGTACACGGACGGACAGACAGACTTCCCATTAGCGAATTTGGATCTAAATTTAACCGAAATCTGCAATTTCTGTGTAAAAGTCACATACCAGATTTCATTCGTCTAGTAAATTATGTTTTGAGTTATCGTGTTCACAGGCAGAGAGATAGACATAATTTGATACATAATTTGTTCTGTCTCGGAGAGGTCTAAAACGTAGATTCATCTGAATTTCGTGATTGAATATTTACACGATTACAATACTTATACGAGAAATTTCTCATCTCCAATATATTTCTTTTAAACCCAATTTTGGGTAACACGACGTAACATAACGTAAAGTAGAAATGCCCCGAGTTATAAATTTTGTGATCCTAATATCTTTTTGAGTAAGCCAATTTTGGGTGGCAACATGCAGTTTAAGAATCCTTGATGTAAGGAAATAAGAAGAATGGTTACATTTTAATAGCTACTAACAAAATGATTGGGCAATTTTATTAACATTAAATTATCCTATTCATGAAAAATACCTGTTAATCCTAAACGATCTATTCCTAACAAATTTTCGAAACAAGAATGAAAAAGAGGAAAAGCATATTTAGCAGAAACCAAAATAAAAGATGCCTATTTTTGCATTTCAGATGCTTCACAAATCGATATTTTTGGATATTTAATGCACGACATTAGATTAATAATGGTAGGGCATTTAAATGTCTTATATAACTATTTACACAGACATATTATTATAAAGATCCTTCACAATTTACAAAATTGAGGAAATTACAAGAACAACTTTAAGTATCCTAGATTAAATTTGACGTAAAAATAACTCTTTTTCTACGCATTTTCGCATGATAATCATTATGTACAATTACCCTCGTTTTTCCAGAAAGTCCTGAAATGGTGAGTCGCTGAAGGACGTCACTGTTATTTTTTTTCCGGACAGTAGACTTTGAAAAAGCAAATGAAAAACAAACTTTGCTACTAAAACAGTTTCTATTTTTTGCAACATCTTGAACGTTTATTTTCCCCGGATTCATGATTTTCAGAAACCTAGCATTGATTTCCTCATCTAGGGTTATTTATAAACCTATTAAAATTAAAAACTGTAAAAGAAACTAAAATAAAACGGTATTAGATTTTCATTTTTGATTACATTAAACGTTTGCTAACTAGCTAAACTAAACTAGCTTAGTTTAGTTATATTAACGTCCAGTTTTTGACTACACACAAACTTTTATGGACGAATTTCATAATCTGGAAACGTAGTCAGATCACGAAGACGTCACTTATATTTTCCTGGCCAGTAGACTTTGGAAGCAACCAAGAACACAATCCCTACGAATTAAACTGTTTCTATTTCTTGCAACATTTTCCGAGATTTTTTATTTTATAAAATTCAACATACGAGTTCTTTTCAGTGCCATTTATAACACTATTTGCAGCAACAACTAAAGAAACAATCCCTGGGAATTAAGCTGTTTCTATTTCTTGCAACATTTTCCCAGATTCTTCATTTTCTAAAATCCAACATGCGTTCTTTTTAGTATCATTTATATACATCTTGGAATTAAAATCTCTGTAAGAAAGCATTATATTTACATTTCAAACTATGTTAAATGTTGCATTAGTTTAGCATAGTTAAAATAATGTCTCATTTGCGTGTTATACAAGGGCTCCTTTCAGACGGATTTTGCTATTTTGAACCATGGTAAGATGACTAGAATGGCACCTGCACCGACAAACCATTTCAAATTTCCATACCATTAAGGGGATGTTATATCCCGACATTGTTTAAAGTGCACCAGGCCTGTGTGCACTTCATACCAGGGCCGGATCATTCGTAGAATCAGGTCTGAAATTTAGTTTGGTAATTGTTAAATGCGCTAGTTGTGGGAAATACTGGACTGTCTTCTGGACGCACATATATGATTAGTTATATTAACGTCAACGTGTGTGCACGCCTAATCACTGATAGAATCGGGTCAGCATATTCAAATGTATTGTTGATATTGTGAATCTGTATCCCATTAAACCTGTGTTGAACACTTTATTTGGCGAATCATTTTTTATAACTGAATTCATTGGCAAAGTTAACAATGTATTTGTCGGACTTCGCATTTGCGATCCCATCTAAAAATGACTTGTTTCTGTATGCCTGATCTAACCTCGAAATTTGCAAACGACCTTCCGGGACACATTGTAATCAGGCTGAACGTAGAAAGTTTAAGTAATGAATAGATATTCAGAAATATACTTAATAAGACGGTCCACTTTTCCAGTTTCCTATCCACAGATACGAAATATGCACCTTTATCAGTCCCATTTATAACACAAATATTACTCGAAATAAAGACTCGAATAATGCCAAGGTTTTC
>BGPR01003539.1:11520-57879 GCA_013235015.1 Araneus ventricosus
TGGAACGAGATCACTTTGGTCGCAAGCGGACGTTTCATAATTTGCATGGGAACGTGCAACATCACTTAAATTTCGTTGAAAAGTGTAAATGCAGTTACGAGATATGGCCTTCCAAGCGTGACATCGTACTGTCCCAGAAGTACAATTTCTAGGTCAGTTTGGTGGTTCGTTGCAGTTTATTTTTGTGTTCTACTCTTGAAAGAAGAAAAAAGAGTGAAGTTTTTGTCGAGAAGTAGCATAAAACTGTCCCCTTCTTTGCCTGAATGACAGTAAAAGGGATTATATCTTTTTAAGCCTAAAAGATTTGCTTACTTTTTTTCAGTGATCTTAAAGAATTCTGAGCTAACGTGAATATAAAAGGTCCATTGAAATGGTAATTAATTACGTCCAGATAAATAATTCTGAATATAATCTTAATATGTTTCGAATTAATTGATAGTTTGAAAAGAATCTAGTTGTAAGCACCAGTAATCGATAGGTATAATTTGACCTCTACATTCAGAAAGCGGCCTTGGTGACCTAGTGGTAAGGTGTCGGTCTCGGAGCCGGAGGCTTCCAGGTTCGAAACCCGTCTTCACTGAATATCCGTCGTTTATTGGGCCTTCTGCAGATTAAATCATATGTGAGGGATCAAACGACCTTCCCCTGGAGTGGTGCGGAAGTTTGGAGAGGGGATGCCAGCTCTGGTGTCGTCTCGTCATCTGACCGCGGTTCAAAATTATAGTCCTCGTGTTGTTTCAAAGCGGGACGTTAATATAATTAAACTAAATCTACATTTAGAAAGAAAATAAGAGTATTGATTATTTTCATAGGTCTTTTTTCTATGACCTTAGGACATGGTATATAATAGCCGCGTCTAACGAAGGGCTAATAATCTCTTGAGGCTTCCTGAATCTGTACAGCTTTTATTATTTTACACATTTATTTTGAATATTACAATTTCCGGTACAGTAAAGTCTCGCTAATCCGGACTAGTTGAGACCGAACCCTGTCCGGATCACCGACAGTCGGATTAAACGGAATTTTCCTTAAAATGCACGTAATACAAATTTTATATGGGTAAAATTTAAAAAATCGATATTTATTTTTCATAAATACATGCAACTTTCCCTACAGTTAAATTTTAGTTTCAATACTACTGCATACGTAGACCTAAGTTTTTAACCTACGAACTGGTGTAGGATTAACGAAACAAAATTATTTAAAATAATTGGCAAAAGCAGAGGACCAGTGCCACAGCCCCAACTAATTCGATAATTTTTATTTCATATGGAAGCGTATGACGTCTAGATATTGTCACCTGTCCACCAACCACCCTCTTCCATTTTCGAGATAAATCGAAAAAATACTTCTCCGCTGTACATTATGGAGAACACCTTGATAGATTCCACCAGGCCCAACCACTGGACCAATTTCGACAATTGTTATTAAATACTAGCTGTGTAGCCCGGTGTTGCACGGGCTATCTTAAATAATGGGATATTCCCGGGCGGAGAGAAGTGAGGCCTCGGAACCCATATGTTTTCCTATGCCCGCCTCCGTTCTTTTTTTCAACAAATATTGTCAGTTACTTTCCCCAAAAACGTACATATTCTTTCAAATCTAGCCTTTTTATTACTTTATTTTCGTATGCCCACCACAGGTTTATTTTTTATACAAATATTGTCACTAACTTTCCCCAAAAAAGGTAAATCTCATTTGAATTCTATATTTTTAAACTGAAACTTTTAAATCTAGCCTTTTAACTACACCTTATAGCTAATAACCCAGCGTTACTCGGGATCCACATTTTTTCATTATGCCCGCCTCTGTTTTTTCCCTACATACATTGTTACTAAGCTTCTCCAATAAACGTAAATCTGTTTTGAATCCTCTCTTGTTGGATTAAAACTTTCAATTCTAGCTAACCTTTTTAATACCATAAAACAGTATGGTTCGAATGAAAACACGAGAATTCCAATGTTCAGAAATTAAAACAAGTAATCATAATATTTTGTTTTCCTAAAGAAAAAATAACACGAAATAAATAACAGAAACGATAAACGATTAATAGTGCACCAAACTGATGAATTAAACTCCAGAAACATATATTTTCTTCTTGTCCGTATTTGAATAATAATGGAGAAAAAGATTCGGATCAAAATGAATAAATATTTTCCCCAACAAACGTACAGCGAAACCTCTCCGAGCGGCCACCCCTCCGTTCCGTGAAAATTTGGCCGCTGAGAAGGGGTGGCCGCTCTGAAGGGTTTTCGTTACAATTACAAGATAATTGCTATAATACATAATATAAACAAGTCAGACACATATTTCTTATTTAAAATGAGGTTTGAGACTTATCTAAAGAGAAAATAGTACTTTATTTAATGTTTTTTTTACATTTTTAGAAAAAGGATACAATTTGTGACTGCTTTAAGCTTTTACTCTCCTCGGAAACAACCATTTTTTCAAGTTCGTTTTTCAGTTTAAATCTCTAATCGACTCGTTTGACATTGCGTCAGAATTTCCCATGACTTCATCTATTTTTCCCAAAGTCGCTTGAGTTGAAATTTAGCTTGCTAACGATTACAAACCGTATCAAAAAATTCCTCGTCAAAGACGGAATTAGAGCCTGAAAGGCACAAAAATTCATTTGTGAAAACGTTTATATACACACAACATACTGGTTAGTTAATGTGAGATTGATTTAAATTAATTTTAGATTTGATTAAACTAATGGTAAGCCGCTCCTTCGGTATTTTTCCATCTCTGGCTTTTTCGGATTTTTGAATCATGCTTCTTAATCATCTTATTGGGCAAAGAGCGAAAAAAGAGTGCCGTTTCGTCCACGTTGAATATGTCCTTGTCATCATATCCAGCCAAAAGCAGTGGAAGACGCTCCTGCCAACCTTCACATGAACTGGGGTTGACCTCGGCCGCTTCGCCACACAGTGATCGACAGGTGATGATATTCCGTATGCGAAATCTGTCTAGCCACCCATTGCTGTCGGATAAATTTTCAATTCCCAGAGGATCCGCAAGTTCTTTTGCCTTGTGTTGAATCATAGGTCCACTGGCAGGAATTTTCTTCGTCTGAACAGTTTTAAACCATTCCAAAACAGCCTCGTTTATGTCGACATACTTTTCGTGTCTCATCCGTTTGACACCACAAAATTTGAAGTTTTCGTACTCTTTCAAAATTAAATCCTTTTCTTTAATGACTTTGTTGATATATGTTGTCTCATATTGACGCAGAACTTCAATGCGATGCTCGAGATTTAGGAAAACGCTTTTCGACATCTTTGCAACTCAGACCAATGGCCAACTAATGAAACAAGCGTGGATGACATTTTTGCTCCAAAATTATTGGAATCCGATAACAGTCAATAGGAAGCAAGACGTACAAACGAACTAACGACTTCCCTTAACCTGACCTTGAGCCTTTCGGCTCAAAGTTGGAAACATGAAGTGAGTCGATTTTCCTGAAAAATGGGATGGTCGAACCCACCCGGCGGCCGTTCAGAGAGGTTGGGTGGCCGTTACTAGGGGTTATTTTAACATTAGATCTATGGGCCGAAAAATCCGTACCACGAAAAATTGGCCGTTAAGAGGGGTGGCCGTTCGAAGAGGTTCCACTGTAAATATGATGCGAAATGAAACACCATATGACAAGAAAAAGAAAGATAAAAATACAGGAAAACGATTTTTTCCGATGTTTATAAATCAAAACTTCAAAGCTCGCAAAAAAAAAAAAAAAAAGAAAACACAAACCAGATGCAAGAACAACCGATATGGTAGATAGTTATAGGACCTGCCGATAGATGGCAGCATAATATTTCATTCATTTTGACGTTTCTAATTAATATATTTTTAACTAATTGTAATTTCGGAATTTTAATGGTCGGAAAGGATTCCTTGGGATATTTCCCATATTTTGGTACTTTTGGCTTTTTTTTAGCATTCCGTGGTTCGTGAGAAGATAGCTGTACTTAGATAGATAGTTATATAGTCAGAAATTAATAATTAAGATGAAAGTTTATGACTCTTAGATATATCAGGAATTGTCATCTGCCACTCACAACCGTCCATTTGCAAGATATATAGCAAAAAAAACTTTGGCAGAGTCCCTCAGCCTCCAAAACCGTCAATTCGCCAATTTATTTTGCCAATTTGCGAGCATAGCCACAGGCTATTAATATTACGGGCGAACAGTTGGTCGCCGAATGCGGCTAGTAAATATAAATTTAGGCAATTATCTGTGGCAAAGTGAGAAAAACATCGTAAATATAAAAAATCAAATGGTGGCAACTGCATCTGTGTGAAATAATTAACCAACGAAGTCAAAAGTACAAAATCTTAATTGCCTTTCTGTTTTAAGAAGAACCCACTTTTCATTGAAATTAAATAGAGCATAACACCGGAGCATCCTACCTCCAAGAGAAGAGAAAATGATTGACCCACGATTTAATGTCATTTCTTTTATTTTTTCTTGTTTGTTTCATCCCTTTCATTTTATAAATAAGAAAAAACCCGAAGATCTGCTAATTGATCTTATCTTCAAAGCATAGCAAATTTCCTTGTTATAGAAATACAAGATATATGCCAAAAAGTGTTTCAGCAATAAGCTAACACTGTTTAAAAAGCACAGGAAAGTGATGACCTGTCAACAAGATCTTAATGATAATTTCTGTAGTTTTGATGAGAATAAAGTCATTATTTATTCATTCTTTGCAGGCAACGAGCACATTTTATGAAGAAAGGAAGTGTTGAAATGCATTTGCTCTTGCGCTTTTCAACACAATTTCTACATCCTGTTCTTTATTCATGCAAGGATATATCGCAGGCAAGAAAACAGCTAAATAAAAATAATTATATTGGAGTTTTCAATTAATTATCATTTTATTTCTCATTGTCACACTAATATAGTATTTAGGATGGCATACTTTCTGTAAACTGCACGATGCATGATGCAAAAATCGTTTAAAACGTTCTACGGGGCAGACCATTGGACCTAGAGCTACCAAATTTGGCATCTAGTTACTTTTTGAGTAGTAGGTGCTTATTAAGAAAGGATTTTTCAAAATTTTTTTTACATTTTTAATTAATTTAAAATATATTGAAATCCAACGTTTTACCTCAATCACTCACTCACAGCATATTATCGCACAAAGACCATTTTTACAACACATTAAATTTTCAAAAATTAGCTTTTCAACTCGTGCATTTTTAATTTTAATAATTTTTTCAAAATTTTTATACAAGGGCTGATGCAATAGATTTTCACTATTCATTCGCTATTCAAATTCTCAGTAGTCCGCTTAATTGTGGAGTCGGCTTTCATAGTATAGCTTTTAATTCAAGAAATAAGTAAATTTACAATTCGAAAATATTTTATATTCAAGACAGATTGGATACTTCTGTTTCAAATTTAATGGAAGTGTCTCACATTTAGTATTATGTTGAAAACTCGTTTTAGAAACAGCGGTCAAATAGCATTATGCAAAACGCAGACAACAAAATAAATTATATATATTAACATAATAAGGTTTTTAGGCTGGCATTCTTTCCAAGGCCGGATTACCAAATAGGCAAAGTAGGCAACTGCCTATGGGCTAGGCATGGGAAAAACCTACCGGTTGAAACCGAAAACCGGGTTTTTTCGGTTATTTTTTTTATCCCGGTTATAAGCGGTTATTTATTTTAAATCCAATAACCGGATTAAAAAAACGGCAAAATCAGCTATCAAAAGATAGGCTCGATTTTAGTTTAGAGTTATGAAGCTTTGAATTTCATCATCTTAGGCCAATCAGAACCAGAAGATATGGAAGATATGCCTTAGCATACGGGAAAACTGAATGGCAGCCGCCGCAATAGCTTCGAGTACTGAGGCCAGAGTCCTAGTGACCAACACAGCCACGGCCCGCTCCCTCCCCCCGAAACAGGTACGTACTATCACTGGTGGAGGAACCAAAAGCCCCACCATTTCTATACCCCCAGGGGAAGCGAGTTCCTGCTTACTTATCCGGCAGCAACTCATCCGTGTACTCGCGGTGCACCCCCCCCCCGGGAAGCTTAGGCCAATCAACGGCCACCGCTTCCTGGAGGTGGACATTGAAATGGTCTAAAATAGACATAGCCAAGCTTTCATAACTCGATTAGTTTTGGTCTCAAAAGAGTAGAACATTTTGTTTGAAACCTTCGTGTGCCAAAGATATTTTAATAAACTTGATTAATAGGGCCGGGGAAATGTATAAAAATTTAGACATAGTTACTTTTTATTATTATACATATAGACACAAACAACACGAAATACGATTATTTACGTCTGTACTCTCTAATTTCTTTTTTTATTTGTCTACAATACTTAAAATTTTGTCTACAATATTTTTATTGTATTAATTACTCATTTCATATTATTTTTATCGTATTAATTACATACTTATAATAATTACTTATTTATTGATATCACTTATTGTATTAATACTTACTTGTTGTATATTATTATTATTAAAAAAAGATTTTACAAACGTTGTTTCTTTTTAAAATCCGAATACCGGTTATTTTAAACGATTTTAACCACCAGGATAAACCGGAGGAGAAAAAACCGGTTGTTTTTGCAAAAACCGCCATCCCTACTATGGGCCCTGCAATTTTTGGGGGCCCCGAGGCTTCAAGATATTTTTCCAGTTTTTTCATTGTAATTTAATTTTGTACTTTCATTTGACTTACGACTACGCACTCGAACACACTCAAATTAAAATCAAGTATCTCTTAAATTTCAGAACATTGTGCTTAGGATTTTTTCAAGTTTCAAAATTCGTTTGCAGATCAGCATCGTCTAATATTTTTTTCAGTAGGTAGAATGACTCACAAATCAACAGCCCCGGCAAATTTTTTGTTTGAGTATTTATAATGCATTAAAATGGTATGTATTTTTTCTTTTACTATTGTGTTTAAAATTACTTCTAAATTGGAAATTTTTTTTACCCGACGACATATTGAATTAAATTCTCTTGAAGGTGACCCATAACTAAATGATTCGTCGTTTCAGTTTATCGTAGTATTTGTTGCTTAAAAACTGCTTATATAAAAATTAAATTAAAATACTGAATACTCTAGTAGGGAAGTTTGAAAGGAGAAAAGGGGGCCCCAGAAACTTGCATTGCCTAATCCGGACCTGAATCTATTATTAATTGCGTGATATAAAATTCACCACACACGGTATGTAACGGCTGATGCAATCAAGCCAAACGAAGACAGGATTGACGAATCAAGATTAAAACATTATCGTGCTTTAATGTCTCGGACTAGCGGTTCAGATTTCTTTATTTTTTTATGGCAATGAATTTGATTTTTCTACTTCTCATTTTGTGAGATCATCCAGCTTCTTTTGTTTAATTGCATGCTTTATTACTTCTTATTTCTCTTATAAGTTTTGTGTTAAAACAAGGGCGTGAAAATCTCATCTTTGAGTTTCGAAAATTTTACATTCGAATGGAATTTAGCTTTAAACACAAGCAATCGATAGATTGAATAAAATTTTGTTTAAAACGAGCATTGTTTCATTTCCTCAATCTTTAAGCCCCAAAACAGAAGTAAACGAGCATTATGTCAACCAAGGTGATGCGGCAGTTCGTAGCTCTTCAAGTAATGTAAACATAAAGTGCCACTGACTATATTGTATAGCAACGGATTCGGAAACCCTCCGCGCTTTCGCGGAGAGCGGAATTATTTTCATCAAAATAAGGGGAAAGTGAAGAATGGAAGCGTAAAATTTATATTTTACTGAGCTTGATCTAACAAAGAACTCCGGAACTCATATGACTCATATGCCTGACACCCCTTTCTGGTGTAAAATCGTTCAAAAGTGGTAGTCTCGGAATCCGTTGCTGAACAGTAGTTCTAAACGAGTTATTCATTATGCGACGTCGAGTCGCTTCCCAGCAATGCTAGTCTTATGGTTGGGAAGAGAGTTTTACAAGGTTAAGCATGGAGTGACCTCAGCGACTCTTATGTCACCCATGACCTTGGCGACAAACTTGTCTGCCATTTTGGCGATTTGGCGACAAAATTTGGCGACAAATAGATGATTCCCGAAAATGCAACCCTTTTCTCGATATTTCTACTAGGAAAGGGAATACACTAGAAAACACCATGTGACGTCACGGCCTGTCGGAGAGAATATTTAAGGACGGCGCCTAGTTCAGAAGAGCGTCTTGATCGACGGGAATCGCCTTGGAGCGCGAATGCCTTTGGAGTTCTACCCGCAGTGCGAGCTGGTGAGCTGAGCGCTATTGAAGGTGCAGTTATTGTCTATTAGTTATTAGTTATTTGCTGACTGTTGTGTTGTTAAGTGACAAAGTGCTGAACTGTTATTACCTGCGAATTGTTGTCTAATTACATTGGTAATCTGTGCAAGAACTATTGTTTCCTGTACCTGTGCTACGTGTTTCCCTCCATATTTGTAAATAAATCTTCATTCTCCATTATCCTGCGTGTTGGATTGCTTACACCATACACCCACAGCAAGACATTTTGCAACAATAGCAACGGATTCGGAAACCCTCCGCGCTTTTGCGGAGAGCGGAATTATTTTCATCAAAATAGGGGGAAAGTGAAGAATGGAAGGGTGAAGTTTACATTTTACTGAGCTTGATCTAACAAAGAACTCCGGAACTCATATGACTCATATGCCTGACACCCCTTTCCGGTGTAAAAACGTCCAAAAGTGGTAGTCTCGGAATCCGTTGCTGAACAGTAGTTCTAAACGAGTTATTCATTATGCGACGTCGTTTCCATTCCACCAAAATTTTTTGTAGTTTTTGTATGTTTTTTAATTGTTTTAAGCCTTTCGGCTTTTGATTGTAACTGTTTGATTTTAAATGTTATAGATTTTAATTAGGTAAATTTAAACTATACTTAATTTTGTTTTGTGATTTTACTTTTAATTTTATTGTGTTATGAGTGATTTGTTTTTATAAAAAAAGTGTCCTTGGATGTAAATATTTTGGAATTGTTCTGTACACCCAATGGGGTTTTAGTGTAAATTATGTATTAATATGTTTTTGATCTTTTATATTATGCTTCCCATCCTGCCTATGAAAGGCCTTATACCCTTTTGGGTAGGCTAGGCCGGAGTGGGTTGTAATAATAATAATAATAATTCCCATTGCATTGGATTTCGGCCTGTTTCCTAATTTTCCTGAATAACTTAGGCACGATATGCGTACATAAATGAAATAATTCTACTTTACTCATGTGACAATAACAAAGAATAACAAAATCGGCCATTTTTCCGTCAGTGCTCAAGGAAAAAAGTAAGCGATTGATTCATCATTAACCTATTCGAAAGTACATTAAACCAAAGAATGTTAAGACACAAACAGTTAAGGAAATAAACACGACAGTTTCAATGAGAGTTTCCCCACAAGACGAATTAATTACACCAAAAAGAAAAATAATAGTTTAAGGGAGATAGATAATTAACTTGAATTCGTATGTTCTTCATAGTTAATGGTTGAGGTGTCTTAGTCTTAGACGTTTACCTGATGTCATTCAACTTGTGACTGCTTTCAATTTGTTTAAAATACTTCGAGACTGATTGAAAAAAAATAACAATTGGCGTCTCGTACGTTGTTTGAAAGTACTGGCTCGTAGGGCGTTCTAATTCCTTTGTTATGTAAGCAATTCAATGGCGAAAACATATGCTTTCCTTATCCATTAACTGTGTTTTGGATGACAGTAAATGACGAATATCAACTCACAATTTCCCAGAGAATTTTAATTCCATTTGATATATCTCATTTGTGCAAAGCTGGGTTTTTGGCCGTCACCGTCTTAACTCTTTGTATCCCAAATTAATTTACCAGAAAATTTTATTTTTTAACCATTAGATAAGTTTTGGAGCAGAATAAACCCGGGAATTAGTAAAAGCTATTTAATTAATGAAAATAACTTAATTAATTTAATTAATTATTACTTTTTTAAAAAAATCCTGCCTTCATTTGCTATCCACTGTTTGCTGTTGGAACTAAATTCATAGTGTTTTTGCGAATTCCGTCAAGAAAAAAGGCCATATTATAAAGATATTAGCGTGGTAAAAGTGCGACTTAAAAGTATATTTTTATAAAATTCGACAATACAAATTTGTCAAGAAGGTTGCTGTGATCTGCATTCTTCCATGTAAACCCTCAGATGTTAAAGATGACGCCTGATAAGACACTCTCATCTTCAAACTTCCGTACCACACAAGCTTAAGAATGTAAAAAATACCTATAATAAAAGTGTTTTGAAAATGGTAATGTAGTACAACCAGATGAATGTAGATGAAGCTCTTGCTGCTAAATAAACAAAATTCCCACCATAAGAAACATCTGCGATGTGTTTTATGGCGAATATCTGCGAGAATGCGAACATCATTGTTTTTCAGAAATCGAGATCGCTAATGAAATAGCCTTATGACGCAGTTTGATATTTATTACTTCGAACAATAGAATTGATTGCTTGTGGAGGTAATCATTTGGAATTATTTAGTTTTATTATTTATTTTATTAATATTTTTTATATACTTTCAAGACGAGTTTGGAACATTGGAATAATATTTAATTTGAATATGCGTATTTTTAGTTGTGAAGAAGAATGTGGAGTTTGTATGACTGTACGTGTAAATTGTAAGTTCTTAGTGTAGAAATTTACGTGCTTGTCTGCAGTAACAAATCTAAATTATTTGGAAAAGTTTAAAATAGCTCTAACCTACCATGATAACAAGCAAATAACATTACAAGATATTTTGAATTTTTTAAAGGCGTAACGTATGTTTAATAAGCATTTCCTTTAGCATCAATTATGAAAGTTTTGAAGAGAAAGTATCTACAGGTTTCCCACTTAAAAAAGGGCCACCCCTTCTTAACTTCAGAAGAACGGCAGCTATAGTCATGAAAGTAGTGTCTAGGTACACAGTAGAACCCCGGTAATCCGGACACGCGCTAATCCGGAACCCTCGGTAATCCGGACGGTCCATGGAGAATGATGCAAATCAGCAACAAAGGGCAGTCAACTGCTCGGTTAGTCACGTGACATGTTTACCACAACGAACTTTATTGTTGTTGTATAATTGTCCTGGCCATCCTTCCGCAGAACTGTGCACTGATGACGGAGAAATTTCCGCAATGTTTCTACTCCCTAACACGACTGTGCTGATCCAACCTATCTATGGATCAGAATGTTATTCAAAACATTAAGCTGGGATATCGCAAGTTGCTTCTTACGGATATTCTGAATGATCCTGTGCACAATGAAAACTTGGAAAAAACACTGAAAAATATATATTTAAAAGATGCTGTGTTCAGCCTTGCTAACTGTTGGGCATCTAAGTCTACATTGCTGATCAACAAGTCGTGGGAAAATTAGCTTCCCAATTTTATTGATTCTGAAGTTGAAGAAAATGTGCAAACTGAAGAAATTCAGCTTGCATCGCTCATTAACCAATTACAAAACGCGAATCCGATGTCTAATACTGAAGCAGTCCAGTGGGCTGCTGAGACTGACGACAGTTTGGCTCGAAATGAGATTTTAACAGATGACAGAATTTTGAAGCATACGAAATTATGTTCCTCATACGTTTAAAAGATCGCGCATTTGAATTAAAAATTGGAACGCCCGCGCAAAAAAAGAAAAAAATGACTTTTTTGGACACTGATTATGTTCATTCACTTACATATGTAGTAATTATGTATGTACATATCATGTTCATACTGTATCATGTTCATTAGATTTATCCATACAATATTAGTTCATTCAAATATACCATAGTACCTATACATACAATTTTTGAAAAAAGTGTTTTACGTTATTTGTTAAAAACCTCGCTAATCCGGAAATCCCGCTAATCCGCACGTCCATGTGCCTGAATTCGTCCGCATTACCGGGGTCCTACTGTAGTAAAACGGCTATGCGCTAAGCGATGAGTCCACTTACAGCACCATCTGGTGGCAAACTCCGGAGTTAGAGCTCCTATCTCGAAAACGGTACAAGATAAAGGAAAAATGTCAATTACCAAGTTGTAGAACGTTATTGATTTAGTGTAAACAAGACACCTTGTGCATTTTAATATGAAGATCAGAACGCTTAAAATGCGCATTTGCTTGCTCGCATTTTCCGACATTGTGACGTCACAAGACATGGACAAACGGAAAAAAATGTATTTTTTCGACGCAAAAAATTACCCAATTATACTTTTCCCTGTTGGATTGACTCAAAAAGTAAGTTATGAACTTTTCCGCCAACACAGCAGGACGTATTATGGATGCTTGTGCTCGCGCACCAAATATATGCTAAAACGTGTGCAAATTGAAATTCAAGCAAGGGCTCAAATCTGTATTGAAGATGACGGAGAGCACCTTTAACACCGAAAATAAAGATATCTTGTGATAACTAATTGTTTTTTCTTCTTTTTAACCCGTTTCATGACGTCACAGTTTCAGAAATCGCGAGCAAACAAATCTGCATTTTAAACGTTCTGTTCTTCGTATTATTATGTACAATGTGTCTTTTTGTACTAAATATCTATAACTTCGTAATTGACATTTTCCGCTATTTTGTACCGTTTTCGAGATAGGAACGCTAACTCCGAAGTTCGATACCAGGTGGCGTTTCAAGTGGTCTCATCGCATACCGCATAGACGTTTTATTATACCTACACACTATTTTCAAGACTACAGCTGCCGGCGTTCTGAAGTTAAGAGGAGATGGCCCTTATTTAAGTGGGAACAATATAGAATATCTCCGAAAGGAATTCGAGATGAGATTGGTATACCTCGAAGGAAAGCTTTTTAATATATTAAATTACTCTGAACAGTAAGCTCTCGTATGTCTAGTCTGAGCTTAAAGTGGCTAGCGGCACACAAAATAAAAGAGAAAGAACAGAACACACAGAAAAGTTTTAAAGAGCAACAAGGAATGACTTGAGGGATCTATTACTTTCATTTCGCCTGAAAATTCAGAATTTATGTCATCTGGTCGTCCACCCACGCCATTTCAAGGAGAATGTGCTAGCACTAAAAAGGCGAAGGACACAGAAGTTAAGAACTGAAATGCCAGCCGAACAACTGACTTTTGATGCTCAAATGAACTTCAAAACTGAAAAAAAAATCGTTGCTTCCAAAATTGTTAAAGACATTTCAAATCCAGACCGTGTAACAAAAACGCAGAAAAACATTTCATAATTTACAAAATAAAACAGAGATGCTATCTCGAGCTGAGGCCCTCTCAATTTGTGTGGAAACTGGTTTAACAAGAAAGCAATACGAAATAGTACGATCAGGTGCCAAGACAATGTATCCCTGCTACTCTTTAATACAAAAAGGACCAAAAGAATGCTATCCGAGCAAAAATAGTTACCAAGTTACACAGACTTCTATTGAAATAAATCTCCAAGATCTTGTTTGACCACAGAGCTAAACCACTTGCTGAATATTTGAAGGATGCGATATTATAAATAGACTGTTATTGACCTCCAACCCCTTTTCGTCTTCTTCTATACAAATGAGAAAAAGAAAGCAATATTAACCTTTTCTAAAAAAAAACAATGGAGATGCTTTTACTCGGACAAGTAGCGATAAGTGAAGATTCTGCAGAAGAAGAAATTAGTGAAGAAGAAGATGCCATCAATGAAGATGATATTAGTGAAGAAGAAAAATTTTAGGAATGAAGAAGATGATATTAGTGAAGAAGAAAAATTTCAGGAATAATCTCATTAAAAAAACTGTTAATCTTATTCTACAATATACTATTAAAAACGGTGATACTTACAAATAGCATTGTTTCGCAAAGCTGATTAAATTTAATTTTAATGTGTGTAATTCATATTTTTGCAATCTTTTTATAGTCACAAACTATTATAACAGAGTTGAAATATATGAATGTAAAAAAATATACATGGTCTAGGCAAAAAATCACTAGAAAATAATTTTGTGCATTTTTTTCATGCAAAAAATATATAAATGTAAAAAAATATACATGTTCTAGGCAAAAAAAAATTGCTAGAAAAAAATTTTGTCCATTTTTTCATGCAAATACCCTACTGTTCGTCGTATAGCTAGCTATATGACGGGACATTAATACAATTAAACTAACCTTACAAACTTATAATAGTAAGAAATCCGTCAACTGTAAATATTATTGGGAAGAGCATTAGCATCTGTATCAATAGAATCTCCTCTTACTTTTAGATTGTTTATAATCGCATATCTGTTTTCGATTTCGTCCACCTTGAAAACAGAAAAACAATTCTTGGATTCAAGACTTCGTCAGAAAACAAATGAATTATTAAGTTCTTTCATGCTTATCAATATTTATAAGAAGTTAGAGAAGTATTTTTTTAATTATATATTTTCTTATTAAATTCAAACTTGATTCTCTATCCTTAATCGTCATATTTAATAAGCTGCGAAATGAGCTGCCTACAACTAAAACTTCTTTCTTGTTTCTAAGTGAATGAAAGAAATTTCCATTAAATTTTTACGCTGTTTCAGAAAGCCTCACAGATTTTTTTTTTTTTAAATTTCAGAATCAGAAGTTATATTTGTCATACAAATTTCAGTATTATTTCGGGGAGAGTTAGTAAAAATGTTTAAAAATATGAAAAAATTATAAAGTTATTATTTATCCAAAACATAAATATGTGAAGAAAGAATACATTGAAAATCATCGTTTGACTTTTCTAAATTTTAAAAAAAATCTCTCTAGTAGAATCTTTTATGGCAGCGGTTCCCAACCCATGGGCCGCGAATAGCGTATTGGAAGGCCGCGGAAGGCTAATCAAGAGTCGAAGTCAGTGGAGATCCAAAAGTATTCATTCGTTTTTTGCGTTATGAAACAATATATTTTTAATCCTTTACAGTAAGCTTTACTAATTACTGACATATACATGCATGTATAATCTATATAAATATATGCGTTTAAATTTATTTACTTGTATATTTAGCTAATGGGCCTTAAAATATTTTTTTTCCCAGCAGATGGTCCGCACAGACAAAAAGGTTGGGAATCGCTGCTTTATGGTATCGCTTTAGTTTTAACAAAAACAATCATAGTGCCCAGACCTCGGGAAACTCCCGAGTTTTATTTTTCAACGATTGAATTATTATTATTATTTTTTTGACAGAGAATATGTTTTGAAGTTTGCAGTTGATTCAATCGGCTAAAATGTTGCAGAAAAATGGATCATATTTCAGTAACTCAATCATGCGAAATTTTTTATTTGACGTCTGTGTTTATGTAGTTGAAATGACAAATAAAGTTAAACACATTTTAGTAATATAGTCGGGCCTGTATTTAACGAACTTCCATTTTGCGAACTTTTTCTTGGAACCAAGAACATTTTGCGAATTTCTTCGTAAAATAACCTCCAAATAGCGAAGCGCATTCTCTATTTAACGAACTTTTTCTTGTGATCCAATATTTTTTTTCTCCCTATTTCTCAAAATATTTCTAAACATTTCAAACTTATTCTTTCTTTTAACACATTTTATGGTGATCAATGACCTTGAAGCTGGAAAATGTCAAAGCGAAAGTGCTTGAGCATCAGAGAAAAAAATTTAATTCTTCATGAGGTGGATAAAGGCGTGAAAAAAAGGATATTGCTTTAAAATTTGATATTCCTCCAAACAGCTTATCAACCATAATAAAAAATCATGATAAGATACATCATTCAAAACGTTTAAAAGCATGTGTCTATGAAGATGTGGATGAGGTAGTTTTGAAGTGGGCAGTGTGAAAAATAAAAACAATACAGCAATGAATTGCGATGAAGACGAAGATAATGAAGATGGAAATGATCATGATGCAGAAATTAACAAACCTTCGTACGATGAAATGCTAAAATTCATTAATTTTAATATAAAATTATTTTTTAAAATTGAAAATACAGTGTATTCCCAATGTTTTGTTTTATTCTTGTTTTCCTTATAGATTGTTTTTGATGGGTAAAACATATAAAACAAATAGATATTAATTTAAAAAATAAAGGTGTGATTAATTACTTTTCTAATAATATTTAGTGTTTATGAATTTAAAATCTGTTTTGTGTAGTTTAAAGTATCTTAAATGGTCAATCTCTATTTAACGAATTTTCCACATAACGAACTTTTTTTCGGGATTTAGCGTCTTCGTTAAATAGAGGTCCGACTGTATTTTTAAAAAATGCAACCCGTTTCTCGTAGTTGCTTCTCATATTGAGAATTTTAAGGATAATATATATTTATTATGTACTCTTTTTTACTCAAAACAAAAGTTCTCAATTTCGTAAAAGCTACTTTTGATAACAAATTTAATGGTTGTTATTCTGCCCTCAAAATTCATCCGAATTCCAATAAAATGATTCATGCTGTATAAAGACCTTCCTCTAAATTTCAAAATAGCATTTCTATCATACAGATTTGTGTCTTTCTTAAAATCTGAATAGCAGAAATCTATCTTTTGTATCCTAGATTTTGTTGTAAGCGTATTTTATTTTATTTCGTGCGAGCTGTGTACTGTTTTATTTCTTTCTTCTCTAGCGTTATATTTGCTAGAAGTCATTGAAACTGGAAATAAACATTACATAGATAACTAATATAACTAAACATTTACCTACTTTCTATGTTTAAAAGAAAATTATTCGAATGTTTTTTCCTACAGAAAAGAAGCATTTTCGTCATCTTCGAATAATTTCAAGCACATTGATAATGAATCGATCCTTACTTTGGTGTTTCAAAAAACTAGATTGGAATGAAAATGCGGCTGTTTTCTTAAATTAAAGATTTTTTTTTAAATATTTGGGCACTTAATATATAGAAAGTCTTTCCGATAAAAAATTCCTTATCATAAATGTACTTTATCGAATATAAAATTTTACCAAAAAATTATTCATATCAAGTTTTAAAAAGACGACGTTCCTTTTCTCATTGGTTTTTCAGCCGTATTTTTCCGTATTTCATGTTCAATTCAAAAGCAGATAATTCAAGTTTATATGCATAATTTCTTTAAGCGTTTGAGCCGTATTTTTCCGTTTGACATGTTCAATTCAAAAGCAGATAATTCATGTTTATATGTATAATTTCTTAAACTACGATGGATAAAATATTGAGACTTGATTAAACGCAATAAAGATCCAACCATTCACTTTAAAAGAAAATTTTTAATATATTAACGTTATTAAATCAAAATAACTGAACGCTTAGAGAGTTAAAAAGGAAAACCAGATGTCCTATAATTTAATCTAAACCAAAAATTTGCATTTTATGAATTGTGTTACTCGTAAGATTTTATTACAATTCCCTTTGAACTAAAAATAAATATTAAAATCAATTTCAATCACAAAGTTATCATTAAAATTTAACAAACAATCAGTTGTCATTGTTTTCTTAATTTATGTAACCCATCCCTTCTAGGAATTTAAAAATAAATTACTTTCACTAATAACAAAGATAAATTCATATTTGCAGAGACGAAAAGATCTTTTCAATCATACTCAAGTAGTTTTAGTTTAAATACATATAATGATAAATGGCATGTAAGAAAAAAACTAAGCAAATAAAAAGATGAGGGTCGTTTCACTTGAATGACATAAGAGTTGTTTGCTTATTAAACTCCGTTGTTTGCTTGTCTGCCATTACATGTCATTTTCTACTTTTTTCGTGTCATGAATCTTGATCAGTTTGATCTGATATCAATTAAGGATTTTAAATTCTACTTTGTGTCATTCAGCCGCATTCCTACACTGCCCATTAGAATGTTTTTTTAATGAACTAATTTTTTTCTCTTCCTACTGCTTCAACTATTTCTGAAAAGATATCTGAAAAACTCATTCACAATAACCAACTAACTGGCTATTTACCATTAATGAGAGTGCCAAATTATTAAAAAAAATCAAATAAAATATGTCGATATTTTCCTGTAAACCCATTTTCAGGGAGGGCTAAAAAATACAAATTTTTTAAAAAAAATATTTGTATAATTATTAATTTATTAGTGACATTATGGAATAATTAGATTAACTCTTTGCACTCGGAAAAGTAATTAAATGCATAATTTTTCACTGATTTACAAGAGATCGTATTATTGCTTTGGAAAATAAAAAATATGTTTGTGTAAGTTCATTTTTCTCGAAAAATTATTCTACAACTTCTTACAACTTTGTAGGTAGTTTTTTAACCATCGAAATTAAGAAACATCAAAATGATCCACCGTCTAGAATAGTGACTGAGGTTATATTACACTTTAAAAACAAGGTTCAATTAGTATTAAAGAAACTACGGCGTTTCATCACACCCTTTCAAAACAGAAATTTCAAATTTATATCAATAAAGTGTGCATAAGTATGCTGTTCCGTGCAGTACAATACGTGTTTTTTAGATTTGCAATTTCAGAGGTGTATCGGATAACCGGGTTTGCGGGTTAACCCAAGTTCAGTTAACCGGGGTTTTACTGCATTGGCTTAAATCAATGTGGGAAATTAAATGAGTGTAGCTATATTCAGTTTAATTCCACGATTAGAGAAAATGAGTAGTAATCAATAGGCTTATCCATTCCACTGATAATTATAATTAATAAAATTTATTAAATCAGTTTTTATGTGACCTCAGGGCCAGATTTCCCATTGGGCCAACCTAGGCCATGGCCTAGGGAGCGCATATGCAGAAGAAATGACAAGTGAATATTTTTTAATATAAACCAATAATAACCACATACATGTAATAAACTTGTTAGTATTATTTTGAAAAGGCCATATAAAATGATGTTTCTGAAATTTACATTCGTTGCATTAAATATATCAAACGATACGTTTTTTTGTCTTCTGTGTATCTTACAGTCTCTTGTCCTTGCACTTCTTAGCATCGAAATCAATTTAATAAGATCTGTCCACTTCAACGACCTTTCAAGCCTATTCACGACAAAAGGGGGAACGAAGTATTTCTAGAAGGTATTTTCACACGATTTCAAGAAATTTGATGAAGTATTTTTGCAGGTATTAATATTGTATTATTTCATAAATAGTGTAATTTTGATTTAAAAATTTAATGTGGTTCAATGATTATAAAGATTGTATTAAGCGTCTATATGTTTCAAAGATAAACTATTTTATATTACCCCTTAAACGCGCAGCGTTGCCTTTAAGCAACATTCACAACTTTATCCTCTAAAATCTTGGGAATAAGACAGTAGCTCTAATGCTGTTGTTGCCATGGGATGCAGAATACATGCTGAAAATGTTATTGAATCAATTTACAACATATAGATGGCAGCCTCAGTGCTGATAAAAAAATAATAATAAATTCTTAAAAGTTTTTCTCTTGAGGCTGCATCTCTTTTTCCTTGTTTGTAAGCCTGGGAATACCACATTTTATTCTATAATTTTGAAGAAAATTCCTTGCCCTTATTATTAGTTCTTTAAAATCATCTGCGTTTGATACTATAGAATTTTATCAAGGAGATTTTTTTTTCCCCATTAAAGCCCAGTGTTGTTGATGGGTAACAAACATTTGTTTAGGCAAAAATCATACTTAAAACAATATAGGTTTTTTTTAAAGGATTTTACCCATGATTTATTCAAGAAATGAAAGTCAAAAAACATTTTATAATAAATTTTTTAAAAAAAATTGGGCCTTTAAGGTTAAATTGAACAATAAATTCTAACTTTTTTTGAGAGGGGGCGCAGAATAATCTTTGTCCTTGGGCACAGAATATATTTTGGTCCAGGGCGTAGAAATGTGTAAATCCGGCCCTGTATGACCTAAAATATGTTTTATTTATTTTTACCTAAGCTATATAAATATTATTGCCTATTTTGCAAAATTTTCTATTTGGAATTTTACATAGGGCGCCAAGAACCGAAAAAGTTAGGCAACCTCTGGATTAAGCTGAAGAGGTTTGGCAACGACTCGGTCTGACCAGACTTTCAAAATCAGACAGTCTGGAGATAAGATTATTTCTGTCTCCGGAGTTTCATTTGTAGCAACTCTTTCTTATTTTCTCAGTAATCAGTTTTCAAACAATTCTTCGTCTTATCGAAAAGATGATATATAAAGTTTACCTATTTTCCAGAATTTCCATGGATCTGGAATAATCTCAGATCAAGAGTAGAATTCAATATTTGTTTTAAAATGTTGGTTCTAATACGTGTGCATGCCATTTCCATTTTTAATACCTCATAAAAATCATTAGGTATTCTGATTTTGAAGGTTCTCAATGTGAATGTTTTGTGACATTTAATCTAATAATTAATTTTTATATAAAAACACGAAAATATTTTTTATCACGAAAACGCCGAATATATCACAATATGTTGCATAAAACATATTCTGTCCCTGCTGTCTTACGCTTTAGAATTACATACATTCTGTTTTTATTTATTTCCCTTGGATCTGAATCTCGGTTGATCTAAAAAAAAAATCTCCGGACGTGCAAATATTTAAATAATAATAATAATAATAAAATAGAAATAAATATATTCCCCAGTTCACTTTCGAAACCTTTCTTGCCCAGAAAACTGAAACCCTGAACTTTAAAACCACAGAAAAGCATTCGAAAAACTTATAATACCTACTAATTTAAAAATCGGATTATAAGAACTGAAATTATTTGTTTTGTATTATCGTATTCGTACCTTCGGTAAACTTCTGGGTTTTCACATAAACCCTCTTTTTGCCTCTCTCAATCGAAAGAATGCTTTAGAAACCGGATTTCCCCCCTGAAATCCCTCAAACCTGGCCCATTCAGCTCCCCCAACTGCTTTTGTAAATAACAAATGACCAAAACATGCCTGGGGCCTGCATACCAAAGCTGGGTTTTCCCTTCAACTGCTTATCTCTCCCCCTAAAGCAAAGCGTTGCAAGGTCACTTCTTTACATTCGTAATGTTTATGAGCGAAACACCTGCCTGGCTATCTTAAATAACGGTATTGACTAATGACTTTAAAAATGGAGAAAAAATGCGGCTTTATTTATTAGAATTATTCTCCTCAAGGTTTGGGATTAAATTCAAATGCTTAGTATTAAAATATGCATATGAATTGCGTATAATTTCTTAATATAAAGTCCTTAAGGTTTCAGTTTGTTTATTGCTTTTTGTAAAGTTAAGCAGCTTAGATGGATTTTAGTTTGTTGAAATGGGTAGAAATGCAGTTGGAATTCCTTGCGGTTGACAAATGCTGTCAAAATATACCACTCGATTTTAAATTAGACGTGAATCAAATCCAAATGATATATTTTAGGATATAATTGTTTCTGAAAAATATTACAAAAAATATAGAAAGGCTGCGTTTTCTCAAAATTATTTCTTGCATTATAAGTAGTTTTTTGTCAATTTTGCACAGAAAACTGCTCATATTTTTGTATCAAAGTGAAACTGAAATGGAGTTTGGTTCTCAAGTACATAATTGTGTCAAATTATTTGAATCTAATAAACAAACTAGCGGAAGCTTCAGCCTTATCTTATAATCAGTTGCGTAGCCTGAGTAAATTGCGCCCGGGGCATAATAAGATTTGTTTCTCCCCCAAATTGTCATTATTAGTTTAGTAAGGGATAGGGTAGTGTTTTTACGTCCCTTAATGAAATTTCACTTAGAAAGTGATATAAATACATTATTGTTTTCTCCCCATAGCGCCCCTAAGAGTAGCGCCTGGGGAATTTATACTCCTTGGTAGAATATACGCCACTGCTACAACACTGAGCGTTTCGATTCGTCATACAGTAACAAATTTCATGCATATAGCTTGTAGAATTTTTGAGTTATTGTGTTCACATATACTCGAATACACAAAACAACCTAACTATCCTGATCTTGTCCTAAGAGTAACAAGGATAAAATTATATGCCAAACCCGGTGATAAAACTATACACCAAATTCCATCCATCTAACTCTTTCTGTTTTTGAGTTACCGTTTTCACATGCACACGGACGGACAGACAGGCATTCTAATCGTGCACGGATTTCGCCCAAATTTTGATAAGGATCTACAGTTTTGAGTGTTAAAAACGTCACTTCAAATTTCCTCCACCTAGTTCGTTCCCTTTTTGATTCATTGTGTTTATGCAAAGACAGACAAAAAAAAAATTTCCAAAAAACGTTTTTTTTTTAAATTTTATTTCATTCATTTATTTATTTTTATTTTTCTTAGACTCGGAGGTCTGAAATGTGAAGATCCATTAAAATCTCGACGTCGAATTTTTTGACGATTCCGATGCTTTTGCTTTGTTTACTACGTATATGAGATAGTGAAAAACAAAGAATTTATACGGGGCATTCAATGGCTGTATTTATTAATGTCATGCCATCTTCCTCCATTGAATTCTTGAATACAGAAACATTATAATATGTTAAAGAAAAAAGCCAAAGGCGTTTCAAAATTGAATATTTGGGCTAAAATTTTCACTAAATTGCATAAAGCAAAATATAAATTTGTACCACTGCGAATTCAACAAAACCTATTATTGCGTTTATTATTTTTTTTCTATCTTAAGGCGGCATACATTACATATGAATATTTTTTTTCATCAAACTATTTTCGAAATCTTTCAACACTTGATATTAAATGAAAATAACCATATTCAGAATAAACTGTGGTAAAATATTGCTGAAACAATTCTGGAATCAAATTACCTAGTTTTATAATTTACTTTAAAAGGAGTACACCGACGATTCTCACAACTTGAAAAGTAAAATCTTCATTTTCTGAAGCTTGTGCAACTTCTTGAAATGATAAGAGGTTCCATAATGCCTACTGATTCTAGAAGGAGTCTTCTAGGGGTTAGAATTGAACTACATGTTTTTGTTTTTCTGCAATGAATACAGTAGAACCTCGATTATCCGAGCGGATTCGGACTGTAATCACCTCTGATAATCGAACAAACAGTAAACAGAGAAAATAAATTTAACTCTTTCTCAGTTATCAAAATCTTACATATATTTTTTGAAATATTAATTAGTTTTGATAAGAGGATTCGCGAATGTTACCGATTTTCGTTATTTTCTTTGCATTTTCCCAATATTTCTTTAAGAATGTTCGCAAAAGAATATTTCCCTGCGGTCAACAACACGAAGTTTACAGTGCCATTTTTTCATAAAATATATGGAATTTGCTCGCACTCTAATGTAGTGATTAAGAATCAAACTGTGTTATTATTCGTTTATCTAAATAACTTCTTGAGTTACAAAAGACCACCACCTCACAATGACGTTTTGCATGGCTTCGCGTCTTGGAAATAGGTTCCATGCCACCTTTATTGATCCCTTTTTCTGAAAAATTCAATATTCTTTATTATGGAATGAAAAACATAGTTCGATTTTCTGGCGCCGCTATGCGCCGCCTCGGAAAATAGAGACCTCGGTTCGTATAGGCCGAATAATCGAGATTCTACTATATTCATTATCAGAGCACTAGACAGATTAAAACAGTGGGGGTAAGGACACCAGGTATATTTCAGAAATGTGGGGGGAAATTAATTTCATGGAAAAAAAATCCAGAAGAAAAGAAGCATCTGGTATAAAATATCCTTTTAGAAATATGCATTTATTAAATTTGCATTTGAATGTACATGGCTAATGCTAGTAGTATTTATTGAGATCCTATGTAGGTTACCATAATTTTTTAGTTGAAATCCAGACACACCGGAGGGGGTTGAAGGGTCTTGGTGGGAGGGGGTCAAAGTATAGGATAAAATTCTAAACGCTGCCTACAATCCTCTTTCACAGCACTAGCACAGTTTGAGGTAATGAAAAAAAAATTATGGCGTCAAGGAATGCAAAGAATATGCAATTTTTATTTTAATGTTTGGTAATTCAAGATTATAGTAATGAAATAGAGAAATAAATTTGATTAAATTTAATTTGTTAAATCAATTGTAATTCAAAAAGTGGAGAGTTTTCGAGATATTAAAAAAACTATGAAAGGAAACCAGAAAACGTGCATCGGCCTCTGCTGATCGGTAGCTATTGAGAATGAAAATCTCTCGCTGCAACAAATTTAGAACATTGTAATGGTACGCCACCTATCTGAAAAAGAACTTTTTAAAATGTGCTGTCATTTAAAAGAAAAACTGTAGTTGTAACATTATTAGTTTTTTTTTCATTAATTTTTGAAATGTGTCCAACAATCCTCGGACACCCTATATATCCGTTCGAAAAATATTCATTCAGAGAAAAATCTATGAGGAAATCCTGAGCTATGCGTTTTATAGAAGTTACCTACTTTATGAAGGATAAAGTAGGCAGTAACATGCTGACACCTATGTCATTGTAATGCGTCAGATTTAGTTCTTTAATCACACTATAGATATATGAAAAAATATTATATGTTGTATTGTAACTTGATGTGTAGAGTGACTAATTCAATACAATAATATAAAGTTCGTAATGTGAGTGCATTTAACTCAAATTCCTGGTTACAGTGCCTAATTTCGTTGGGCCAATTTTTATGGCTCTGATGGGGCGCCAAATTACTCAAGCCCAGGGAGCTCACATATGTTAAGCCGTCCCTTGTTGCTTCAAAAAAAAATGGAACATTAACCCTTTTAGTGCCGAACGACCACATACCGTCACTCGCAACACTTGAGAAAAGTGACAACGATCATATATTGTTGCGTATGCGACGGCGCCTTACTATTCGCATCGCGAGAGAACTTTATCTCAAAATAAATTTAGAAAACGTTATAAATGGTTTTATTAATATATTCGATTTATTAATAATATTCGATTATTAATACATATTAATGATATTCGATTAATATCATATATTAATATTAATAATATTCGATTAATATTATATATTAATATTAATAATATTCGATTAATATTATAAGTTAGTATTCGGTTTTTCTGTTTTTTATAATGTTTTGTATATCTTTTTTCGTGTATATGTTTGTTATTCGTATGATTTTCAACAAATATTGAAATACAATTGGCATTAATTTAGTTTCCCTTTATTTCTTAATATGCCCCTTTTTGAATTTTGTAAACATCATTCTTATTTCGTTTCTTGTGAGATTTTTTTCAAACTTTAGCAAATTCGTCAAATTGTTTGGGCATTCTTCGCATAGGTAAGATGCTTTCGGTCGACACTAAAATGATTAATATAACTAAACTAAGCTTGTGATTTAAAAAATTCATTTCTACTTCCGCAGTTAGCTATTCGGGTCAAAAAAAAAAAGAGGATCAAAGACATCCTTCGCCACCTTTCCTTAACCCATTATTTACCTTTGCCCCTTTTTCAGTGCAACTTTTAGCTTGGATTGTTACATCTAAATGTTGAGCTGACTGCTAAAAAAGTTACAAATCCAATACAAATCATTTTTCAAATTAGAAAGTTATTTAATTCTAGTTGATTAATTGATGATTAATTAAAAATTAATTAATCAGTTCGAATTTAATTTCAATAATAACGTTTCCTTTCATATTTCATATATGTTAATATATTCATGTATTTTTGTTTTGAAAAAGTGGAATAATAGAGTTTTGGCAATAATGGCTTCATGTCATTTTTCTTTTTTAACATTGTTGACTCAGCTCATATTTTACGTCAGGAAGTTAAAAAAAAAATGATGCTTAAATTCCACGACAGTATCTGCTTTCGCAAAATGTTTGAAACCCAGTAATTATTTTTTATTGTTCTGCTGAAAGCATTGCCGCTCGAGTAAACATTCATTGGACGCAGTTAATCAAATGGGAACAAACAAACATGCTATGGATTTCAAATTTTCAATTAAAATTTGTACCAGAATGAATATATTTCGTCTTCTAAATCCAACCAATTGCTATCCGTTGCATAATATACTACTCAGAAAGCAATAATGAATTTCAGAAAAATAAAGTATTAGAATTTTTTTCCCCATGCAATGTTTCAGGAAAACAACTATATCTCATAATGTTGCGCCAATTTAGTCATGTATGACAAAAAAGTCATTAAAAAATAAATAATGGTCACTCAATAATAATTTTTCGGAGGGATTTTTTTTTTTCTTTTAACTGTTTCAAATGAATTTCTGTTTTATGTCCCTTTGCTTTGGAAACACATTAATTAGACTTTATTTACAGAAATCTAATTTTATTTTATTAATAGATATCGGAGTAAAGAAATATATTTTAATAATTATTGTAGAATGATTTATTAATAGATGATCAAATGATGAGAGTGAAATAATAATAATGAATAATAAATCTTAAATAGAAATTTACGTAGAAAAAGACTTTCCTCTTTTTAAGTGAAAATTCCTTTTTAAAAGGGCGATATGTCGGAATAATTTATCGTAAATGGAAAATGCGTGGAGAAACAAGACTTCCCTTATTATAAGTAAGAATTCCTCTTTGAAAGAGCGATATGTCGGAATAATTTATCGTAAATGGAAAATTGCTTGGAGAAAGAAGACTTCCCTTATTATAAGTGAGAATTCCTCTTTGAAATAATTTACCATAAACAAAAAAATTCATTCTTAATCTGTAATAATATTAAAGCTGAACGACAGTCTTAATTGGAATCAGCAAATTTAATATCATATTTTCATTTCTACATACGAAAGCGGTTAACATAAATGCTTTAAGATTTTTAAAGTAGGACTACGTTCCTGCCATTGGAGTCTCAGGAAGGAATTTGATTCACACGCCAAAACGCCACAAAAAATGTTGTGTGGGAGATCCTCTATATCTCGGTAACTACATATGTTAAAAACATAACTAATGTCTTATTTTAGAGATAAAGGGTAGAAACTTCGACAAACAAAAGAATCACGCGAGTAAAGTAGTCCTAAGCCTTTAACATAAGCGGAGGTTTGAAAAAGACAGCCTCCCGTCTTTTTTTTTTTTTTTTTTTTTTTTTTTTTTTGGTTGAAAATTTTGGGTGTTTTTTTTAAATTCCTCAAAACGTTTTTTTTTTTTTTTTTTTTTTCATTTGTTTAGCTTCAAAATTTGCTGAGTGAGTATTACAGTATTAAAACTTTGAGTTATTAGGTTTTCTGTTTGAATTTTATTTACCTTGTTCACAAGCACACGGACGGACGGATTTTATGAAGATCTATAACTTTGGAATTAAGAGTACATACCAAATTTCATTAATCTAACTTGTTTCGTTTTTGAGTTATCGAGTTCACAGGCAGACATAGCTCCAAAAATGCGTCTTTCAAGATCGCTCAGAGATTTATCAAAATCTTGAAGTCGGTTTTTATGATTATATTCTCTTTCTATACCTAACATATGTGAAAATAAAAAATGAAATGAAGCGTTGTTCATGTTGCTCAGCCAAATGCGTGATTCACTTGACTTTTAATCTGTTATCTTTCAGTTCAACCCATCAACTAATAATCAGAACACATGAAATCATTGTTTTTATTTGAATATTTTATTAAATTCAGTCTATTTCATTTTTATATTAACTTAAATTTCATTTAAATATATAGTGAACGTAAATAGCTTCTATTTCCTAAAGCAGAATCTAACGATATTGCGATAATATATTATATGGAATGATATATTCTTTCCTGCAAGAAAACTTGGAAGTAAACATTCTCATTATTATTTTCATATAATTATTTAATTTATTTATTAAACTCATTTAATCATTTAGCGAACATATGTAATTTTTATTTCATGAAAACAAAACCTAGCGAATTGCGATAACTTATTGCATCGAAGGGTGCATTCTTGGCTGCTACAAAACTTGACAGTAAATATCCTCATAATTGTTTTCATATGATTATTTCATTAATTTCAGTTATTTATTAAACTTCATTTAAATATTTAGTGAAGATATGAAGTTTTTATTTCCTAAAGATATTGCATAGAGTAGAGTGGCGCATTCTTGCCAGCAACAAAACTTGGCTCTAAACATCCCCCCTCCCCCGACCCACGAAGTTAGGTGGGTTTTCCACAAAAAAATTGCAATCGGTCCCTTGGAGTTAGGGGAGCAAGATAAGAAGGGGACGAAAAAGGGGAACTGGGAAATCCAGACTGGAGGGCCAACCAAACTAGGGGGCCACATATCTAAACTTTTCTTAACCAATGACCTCTCGGATAGAGTGACGTCACAAGAATACATTAAGCACTTGAAAGCAAATATATACACAAGAGAAGACAATTTTGTCCGAACAACATTCTTCACTGAAGTCTTGGATTCGATACTTGAAAAGCCCGGAACAGTCTTCAAGCGCCTTCAGTTAGAAACGTAGAACAAAATGAAGAACATCGTAAGTGAAAAAATTTTGCTTTTACAATTTTCTTGTTGCTTCTATTTAAGCATAAAATATCTAAGCTTAATTCATTCCTCGAAATACTCTTTACTATGAGAAGAGAAGTAATATTTAGAGAAGTAATTTTGAGATATTATTTATTCAATGATAAATTTTTATTGCTTAAATTTCTATGTCTTTTGAAAAAATAATTAATTTTTAAACTTAAGTAATTTGCAGCTTCTTTAAAAAACAAAATCTAAAATAAATAATTTCATGTAATACAAGATATTGTACGCGGCGTTATTTTTCTTTCAAAATCTTACTTAATAAATCTAGGTGAATAGAGAAGTTATTGACAACCTTATTTACAGTAGGTAGTATTTTCCCCTTTTCCCTCCATTATTTTTTGTCTGTTTGCTTGTTTTTTACGTGCACTCAAGGAATATTTCTGATATAATGTTTTTTTCTTAGCTTTTAATTGGTTCACAGTTTAACTTTTAAATAAAAGTCGTGCAAAGCAACACTAGTTTAAAATGAACAATGACTTAGGCTTCTAATTGAAATGGCAACTGTACTTTTAATAATGATCTTAACAACATTAAAAGTATAAAGAGTGTGTTGGTTAATTTTATAAAGAGTAAGCTCAAAATCGTAAGGCTGCTAAAATTTATGAATAACTTTTGAATTCCACTCTATTTATCATATTTGGTATTTTCAATATGAGAGACGCATTCGCAAGTTTTGGGATCATTGTTATGGTTGATAGATATTTCCATTATTATTGTATATTTTACTAATCACCCTTAGTGTTGTTACATTTGAAAACATAAAAGTCTTTGTTTATAAGAAAAGAAAGTTTTATCTCTATAAGAAAATTTAAGGGAGGTACAAGATAAATCAGTACCACTATACTGATTTATTAGTGAGAAACATAAATTAAATAATAAATTCGTAACAAAATGACTTCCGTCTTATTTAAGTCGAATTTTCCTACCTTGCAAAAATGAACTGAAAAGTTAACATAATAGAATTCTTCTGAAGCTATTTGGATTTTATAGTGGGTTTAGTTTAGATTGTTTATATTAACATCCCGTTTTGAAGCAACACGAGAGCTATTTTGGGACGGACCTCGTAATTTTGAACCGCGGTCAGATGACAACCTGAGCTGGCACCCCCTCTCCACTTCCGCACTACACCAGCGGGATGCTATAGTGGGAGGAGGTTGCCTTATTTGGACCACCTTTTTTTTATGCACAGTCATAGAGTAGTGATTTTTATCAAAAAAAGTGGTTGAATTTTTGTGTAGTTTGTTTATTCCAAAATAGTATGATTTATTTTTCAAGCAATACACTTTTATACACTTATTTTATTATTGTAGGAGAAAAATAGCATATTCGTCACTAATAGACGTCATCGGTCCAATTAAAGGAACATGTTTCCCAATCACCAATTTTCTGTAAGCATATTCAAAGCAAAAGTATTCTTTGATTTTCAGTTTCACATCGCCAAACAATATACTGCAAACAATGTAACTCAAGTATGACATTTTATGCACTGTATTCATTTCTTCTTCCATTGTTTCCTCCACATATGATACAAAACCACGTAGCCTTAGTTTTTGTTCTTTCTAAACTAGCATTTGATTCTTTACATGCTAATTTACTGTGATTTGTTTCTTTGCCAAATTACAATTCCAATTTATGCAGACTACTGCTCAATGAAACATTCTCGGCTAATCCATTTCAATCCTATCTAAGCAACTTTAATAACTATATTTAAATTTTTTATCCAACCTTATCTTTAAACGATTTTAATATAACTGTTATAGTAAATTGTAGCCAGACAAGCTTCTTCTCTGACAATAATATTATAACATATTTTGATACTTACTTTAAAACATTTAATTCATAATATCTTAATATAAGTCAGTGGCGAATCCAGGGGGGGGGGGGGGGGGGGATTGCCGCCCAGAAGAGCTACTTTATTTTATTAGAAGAGAATGCTTTATTTTATTTAAAATCACTACAGCTGTTTTTTCTTAATCTCCATTTTTTTAAAAAAAAGTGATAACATTTCTTCCTGGCTTTTGACAGGCTCGAAAATTTTCTCACTTTTGTAGTCATTCCACTCGTATTTGTAGCGTTGACGCGGTGAGAAATATGTTCTTGCTACTTATTTCATTGTTTTTTTTTTCATAAATTATCGAAAGTATTTTAGTGTTCTTTATTATTCTTATTGTCAGGTGAGTAAAGTTCTGTGAACTTAAAGTGTTTTTGTTTACATAAGCCATAAGGTTTGACATCCGTCACGACGATACAAAATTTATACCTCAGCCAAATCCTGGATTCGCCACTGATATTAGTACTTGTTAAAATTTCAATTACCTTATTCTGCCTCAAAATCTTGATTAATTAAGTGTATGATTTGTCGAAATTATTCTATAAAAGGTTCTGAAGGGGAAAACCTTAAAACCCTAAAAATAATTCTCTGTCACTTACTTCGCATAAAGTAGCTTAACTATGAAAGATCGACAAGGACAGCATCTACGCCCTTTCTTGCATCAAAAGGGCGTAAAACCACAGCTTACTTCAGTTAAAGCAAGTGAACGATTAGATATCGACTTTGACAAGGACATCAGCTACGTCCTTTGTTATAGCAAAAAGCATGATTGGCAAATAAGGTTGGCTTACGTTTTGTTCAACTTTTGGAAGGCTCGATTGTCGAAAGTGTAAAACCTCAATATTGAGAATGAAGCAAATAATTGGAACACGTAACAACTGAAGATACATTTAAACAACAGTAATCACATGGTTTATGTACTAAATATATTTTATTTCAATCCGGTGTTGCTGGGGTTGAAAATATTTTCATGTCATTTAATTTTTTAAAAAAATCTCTAAATCCTTAGTATAAAAATACTTTTATTATTAATTCATAAAATGTCTTTTCATGTATATTTTTATCAATATTTGAAGCGAGATTATCAGTTATTCAAATCGATATTTAATTCCTGTTGTTATTAGGAAAAGTAATCTGTTCAAAAGATTTTTAAAAACTTCCCCATAATTTACTAAACATTTTTAAAGAATGATACAAAATTTGATTAAAAATTGGGAGTGGCAACTCGAATACTAATAAATACGTCGATTTAAAATATCTTAAATACTTTCGCTTGAAAGAAATGGCAACACTGAAGGAAAAGTTATCTCTTCTATAAACATGGAAATATAATTGATACTTTATGGAAAAATTAACTATGTGATTGTTTTTCTCGAAACCCTCACTAAAGCCTTCTTTATAGTATTTGTGGGCAAACTTTGAGGTAAATTTATTGAGTACTTAGGATTTCTATAACATTCAAACTATTTATTAAACTATTTCACTTTTATAAATATAGATTAACGGAAAATCCATTAGAGAATCTTGTGGAATAATGTCAACTTACGCTTGCTTGTGACTTATATGTCCTTTGGCAATACTGCCATCTGAAATAGAGTCTCTTTTTTCGAGAGCGCTATCCGAACTAAGAAAAAAATTTATACCCCATTTTATTCTTTTTCAAAATTTTTCTTTCCATACCGAAATCGTTGAACAATTAAGGGAACGAATTATTAGCTATTGAATAACAAAAAATGCATATAAAATATATATAAGCAAATTTTAATGAAACGTCAAGTCGAGATGATGTGCTTAGTAATTTTCAAGAAAATCCTTAGAAAAAGTGTGTAATAGTCAAATCTTGTTCTTCTACCTAAGGAATCTATAATTTAGAAGTTTCCAGAGAGCGAAGCTAGCAAAAGTATTGCTATTGTCATGAACTCATCTATATTATATAAAACGCTAAGTCGGAAAAAGGGGGTTAATTTCTCTTTTGTCAATGGCAACGTCTGTTACCAAACAAAACCGGAAGTCCGCCATGTTAGGCATAACGCCATACGAATAGCCTGTTACTATATTCGTTGCGGTGTAAAATAACTTTTTCTCTAAAAAAAATGAGTTTAAGACACAATATTTCTTGCAATATAATGAAACTTTGGATGAAATGATTTAAAAGAGACTAGTTAGAAATGAAGGAGATGGCTTGCGAGAGCCAGAGAACGTTCAGGTCAAAGTCAAGATAATTTAAGTCAGCGACTTGGATTTATCTAAAAAACTTGAATTGCAACGCAATCCTCCTGGGGGTTGGCAAGTTTCAGCGAGTCCATAATAATATATGGTAGCATTAGACTAGATTAGTTAGATTGACGCCCCCTTTTTGTTGCAACATGAGAGTTATTTGGAAGAGAACCTCGTCTGTTTGAACAGTGGTCAGATAACAAAAGTGACGCTTGAACGCAAAACTTCCACACCAAACCAGCGGGAGAAAATTGCCAAAATGTTTGAAGTAACTTTTTTTTGACACTTTAAATCTCTGAAAACATGCTTCTTTATAATGATTTTTATTCAATTTTACCCCCTTTAAAAAAAACATCCATCCGCTGGTGGGGCGAGGGAGTTTGAAGAGAAGAGCGTCGATTCAAGTATCGTCTTCGTCATCAGTCTGTCACGAAATTCTTCCCAAATTAGCACTCGAGTTACTTCAAAGCAGGCGTTAATACAACTAAAACGAAATGTTAAATAATTAACATCCTAATATATTTTCTTTACTTACATATATTGATCTGTTTTGTAGTCTCATATACAATTTTTTTTTAAATCAATGATTTTTTTACTTGATTTTATATACATATAATGCGATTTTACTTACTTGACTCTCATTATTTCTTCACCAATTATGCATATACTTACCTCTTTAGATTGTGAAAACCACATGAATGCAATTTTGAAGAAAAAACTCTGACTCATGTGATTTCTGAAATCAATGATTCAATTACAGCTTGTGGATTTTATCTGACTCTGTATTTTGGTCACTGTATCTAAGTGTTTAAAATTAACCAAACACCGTTCCATTGCACAAAAGACTGCTTACAATAAAATAGCTAATTGAAAGAATGCAGGACTTGAATTCTATGGTATTTTTCGAAATTGTTGGATCTGAAAATATAACATTTTGGAGTTACTTCATAATTGCATATTTGTAGGCCGCATTATCAAATAAGCTACTGCCCGCAACTTTGGGGGCCTGGAGAATTATTTTTGTGATATTTTTAGAGAAATTTAAGTTCGTGATTTCATTTGATTTACAAGGGACGTGTACCTTAAACTTATTCAAATTAAAATCAAGCATCATTTAACCGTATTTCCTTTAAGCAACGCAACCAATTTTGTCTTCTAAAATCTTGATAATAAGACTGAAGCTCTAATGCCTGTTGTTACCAATTAGGATATATACGGAAATTTTTATTAAATCAGTTTACAATAAATAGATGACAGCCTGAGTGCTGATAAAAACTAAAATAAAAATTGATTTTTTTCACTTGAGGCTGCATCTTTTGAGCTTTGTTCGTACGCTTGAGAATACCATATTTTATTCTACAATGTTGAAGGACATTCCTTATCTATATTATTAGTTATTAAAATTCATCTGTCTTTGACAATATAGAATTTTATCAAGGAATTTTTTTTCTGAAATAAACCCCAGTGTTGTGAGTTGGTAACAAACTGTTTTTTAGCCATAAACTATACTTTAAAACAAAATAAGATTTTTTAATGTAATTTTCTATGTTTTATATTCAAAAAATGGAAATAAAAAACATTATGGCAATCTTTGTAGTATAGTTGACCATTTGTTTAAAATTCGTTTTAAATTTAAATTTTTTATACGCAAGTTACTGAAACTAACTCCTTTGAAGGTGACCCTAAATTAAATGTTTTGTTATTTCAGTTTGTCGTAATATTTGTTAGTTAAAAACTGCTCACACAGAGATTAAATTAAAATGATTAAAAAATATTTTATTTTGGAAATTGGGGAGAGAAAAGTGGGACATCGAATTTTGTATTGCCTAGGGATTTTTACAGGGCTTAATCATGCTCCATATATTTGGATTCAACTGATAATGTCTCACTCTTGCTTACACAATAATTCGAAATTAAATGTGCTGTTTTGTTTATGATAGACACGATTATTTTTGATCAAGTGATTTTCTCATATGGAAATATTAAATGACGAGACGAGAACATTTCCGATTTTTCATATCATACTTAGGCATGATAGTGCTAAATACAACATATTAATTTAATTCAGTGCTTTTAACAATCATAAACAAGACATGATACAAAGCTTCGAACACGTGAATGAACAAAAAACGAATGAAAATGAATGCAAAATTTTCAATTATATGAGTGGAAACGCAAATAAATAAAATGATTGATAATTGTTCACACTTCCCTTCGACATAAAAGACATAACTCACGCTTGAGTGTGTTTGTCTCTAAATTTGAGATATGCCGCTCTCTTACGTGGAACATATGTCGAAGTGCAATTATTTAACTGTTTCCGTTTTTATCGTGCTCTTATACACATGGATATATATACAGAAACACAATCTTACTTTTGACATATTAAGTATAAAATTTGATTCTTGACTACAATTTTGCTGACAAGATCACCCCATTGGTGTGGTGTGGAAGTTTAGCGAGGGGTCTCTAGCTCGGGTGACGTCCTCGTCATCTGACTGCGAGTCAAAATTACGAGATCCATCCCAAAATAGCCTTCGTGATCCTTTAAAAAGAGAACGTTAATATAACAAACTAAACTAAAGTTGTCAAGACCACATATACCTAATTTCATTCATTTAAACTATTTGAGTTTATAAATTACCGTGTTCGCATACACACGGGCGTATAAAAATATAGAACAATTCCAGAACTGTTTTTTTTTTCAGATACGAGGTTGTCCTAAATAGAATTCATCAAAATCGAAGTTTTCTGAAAATTACAATATTTTCTCTTCTTGTACAAGAAATTAACCTTTTTTTTTTCACGGAGTGACCAATTATAAATGCGAATAAACATTTTCAACAATCTATCTGCATAAATATGAAACAATAAGTATGTTTTCTTCGATGAACCAATCTCAGACAATAAGCAGGCTTTATTTTTGGGGAAATTATTAGGAGAAATGATCAGAGTTGGTCTTCAAATAAGTTCAAAAGAAAGAAACGTCGTCCTTGAAAAAACTAGAGTTCCAGACTTTTCCCTAACCTTGTCCTTTGTTTCGCTCAGTTGAATTACTACTCATTTGACTAGAAACTTTTTATTAAAATGTAGGCAGATTGTTTGTTTGTTTGTTGTTGCCTTAAGAAAATTACGTCATATTTCAATATCTGATGACGTGTAATCAATGAGGTCATATTTACTAACCGGATTTTGTAACGGTTACTACTTCAAGCTCAATTCAGTTGGTGATTTAATTTAGAATTAAATTTTGGATAGCGGAACTTGTGACCACAATAAATATTTGATTTATCCAAGATTTCGAATTAAGAAAAATTGGATGTAAAATGAGTGTAGCACGGGAGAACGACATTTTTTTAAAAACTAAAACAGGGAACTTAATATTTAATATTTAACAGTTTTAATAAATAGCCGATAATTAATAAATAATAATTAAAAATTGTAATAATTTTAAAAATAATAACAAAAGTAAACAAAAATTATTTAATATTTTGATACAACAATTGTTTAAAGAAACTTCAAAGTAAACAGTATAATTAATATATAAAGTGTTATTAAGCTTAAAAAAAAGGTAAATATTTTTATTACTTTTTTTATTGAATACATATTACAGCAGTAAAGTTTTCGAGTGAATGGAGGGTCTTAAAAATCTCTCACTAATGATCACTGAGGAAGATACTGAGGTTATAAAATAATGAAAACAATTCGGAAATAAAAATAATTTTTAGTTTTGAGTTCGAATTAAGCAAAATAAATTCGAATTACAGATGATAGTTTAACATTGCATTAATATGAAATTCATGGGACAGGAAAAAATTTGAAATTAAAAGCGAATAGGAAGGTATCATCTCAGATAGAATTACATACATTATTGAAAAATTGAGTTTGACAAAAGAAAAATGCCCGAATGTAAATATACAAATACAACAAGGGTGTAGTGGAGCTAGAACGCCGTTCCGGTACTGCTTTTTTTTCACCAGAAATAAATAAGATAAAATAGTGAAAACATCCTTAAAAAGGGCGATTTTTGTCACCCAGGTTAGAGCGTTCCGGCACTGCTTTTAGAGCGTCAAGGCACTGCTTATTTTGAGACTATACCACTGAAATACAAAATTTAAAGGACGCACTAATGGCTTCTAGATATTTTTAATCAAAATATATGTAAGTCACTACTTCTTCTGTATGGATGCTCATACTGTATTACCGCCAAGAGAAAAACCCTAGACATCAGACATGCCTGTGGCGGGCGTCATGGAAACGGGATATTCCACTGCATTTTGGGGATGAAGGAAAGGGTATTATTTCATTTGGCGCAGATAGAACCGACGAAAGTCTCGTTTCGCTTTGTACTACGGTCGAAAACGAATTCCTCGCCTAACGAGGAAGTGCGGTTGATTTTATACCCGTTTACTTCCTTTCTTCGACTCGTCTACTTGCTGCAACCCTGTCCAGTGTTTTTCTCCTGGCGGTAGGACAGTATGATTCATCTATTTTATAACACAACTTAAGAAATTTTTCTTTTCAGATTTTTGCAACCGCCTTCGCTGTTCTCTTGGCCTTAGCTTATGCCGCTCCCACAGGTGATGTAGCGGCTGCCGCAACAACCCTTAAACCTGGTATCCAAGGTAGGTATGGCCCAGGAATGCTTGGTCTAGGAATGGGAGGATATGGACATGGAGGATATGGCCATGGTGGATATGGCCACTCAAGCCACGGACACTCCGGTCATTCTTCAGGGAACTACAACCAAGGTAGCTACGAAAGGGGAACTTACAACCAAGGAGCCTATCAGCATGGTCATCGAGGTCATTCATCCCATGGTCAAAGCGGATATGGTCATGGAGGATATGGACATGGTGGATATGGTAGAAAATGAACAGTCCATTACTTTGTTCGTCGAACACGCTTTGTTCAAAACCATTTAGCTCAACAAATGAAAGTTTTATCTTAATATTTAAATAATTTTTATCAATTATCTACTTTGTACTCAAGATTTACTTTAGGTTCTAATAAAATTATTTTTAATAAATAGCTTTTGAAAGTACTTACAGGCAAAAACATTTTAATATCACATTACACAGCAATACACGTTTTCGCTTAGATTTTGGCATTGTAAAAACTAGTTTTAAGAAATTTACTAATTAGGTAGGTAAATAATTTACTTATTACATTCTTAGTTTGAAGAAGAAAATTTAAAAAAAAAGAACATTTAAATTATTTTCAATTTCTCAATTAAGCAATTTTAATTCATTTTCATATATTTTCTCTTACTTATATCTGTTTAAGAAGGAAAAATTCCACAGGGTAGTGATAGAAATTTTTTCCCAAACTGAAAAATATTTTTGCGCATATTTTAGATTCCTATAAATCAAGACAGGAAAATAATTCCAAGTTATTTATTCTATTCTAATAATACAACATTTTTGCAATGGAAATATAACGAGGAATGTTTATAAATTGTTATATATATTTGTTCGCTTGTATTTGAAACACATAACAGAGTTATATATAAGAGAAAAACATGAAATTCATTTTATTATCTTTTCAACCAAATGTAACAGCAGATTTCTTTTCTTTGTGCAAGAAAAAACATTTTGTCCATATTTAATTTGCTATAGCATTACGCGGGTAAAAACTACAATAAAAGAAAAACTTGTGAAAACTTTTATTCCAAAATATTTCTGCTTTATTATTTCCTAAGTGATAATAAAATCATGTATTATGTTACTTGACAATTTATAGTTGTATAAGATAATTCTAGCAATTCAATACAATTATAAGTACAATAAGTAAATTAATGTAAAATGTGATGGTGTGGTATCATGATACTAAGAATAATAATTAGTACTGAGCTTGCATTTAAATTACGGCGTATGTCTTCACACACTTGAATTTGTGACTGTTGTCTGAGCTGTTGAATTTTCAGCTGTCTTACCAGGGCCGGCTCAGGGGATTTTGAACAGTAAGAGTGCACAAGGCCTCACGTGCTGACACATTTTGGAAAACGGAAATGAACTACATTGATTTATTTAACAGAATCAAAATTTACCGTCAAGTTCTACCGTCCAGGATACAATATTTAATTAAAAAGAATTTATTTGAATTGTATCCAAATATTGCTTCTGTTCTCAAATTATATTGACTCTGATAATTACTATCGAATCTGCGGAAAGATCTTTCTCAAGATTAAAAATAATAAAGCATAACTTGAGATCTAGCATTAGTGAAGAACAATTGATTTGCTTAGCCATTTTTTCCACTGAATTCGTATTAATTAAAAAACTAAATCTTGATATCATCACCGAATTTACTTTAAAACATGTGAACAAAAATCATATATTGATACCAAATTTTATTTGTGAAGCAATTATTTTTATTTCATTTAATAACGACTTTTTGTTTAATTCAGATATTAATTTTATAAAAATAATTTAATTATTTATCATTTTCCTATTTTGTTTCAGTACTCCTTACTATTCCAAAATTGTGTATTGTAATAAACAGCAGAAATCAATAAATTATTTTGTTGTACGAAATTTTTTTGAAGGCCCTCCCCGCAAGTCAACTTTGCACTAGACCACGCTTTTGTTCCGTCCGGCTCTGCTGTTTACTGTATATAATTGGCTGTAAGTTAAATTATTTTATTTCAAGGATAGTGAAAGATGGTACACGACCCAACATTACTAACATAAAATTAAAATAAGTTGGATACTCTGACATTTTCACGTACCTTGACAAATTAGCTTTCATGAATGAATCATCAAATTCTAATATCTGCATATCCGTAATTTTGTCAACTATTGTCTGAAATTCTTTTTCATAAATCTTGTTAAACTTGTAAATAACGACGAGAACGTCTCTGGAATCATCAATCAAGTCGTATCACCGTAAAGGAACTTCATCGTAACAACAGTAAAACCTGTATATTAATTATGTACCGCTTGCACATACTAATATACTAACTAATTTTATTGCGCTTGTTGATTCATCTTACTAAAACCGGTATTTCATAAACTTTAAATTTTGTAAGATTTTGTTTGAAAACTTCAAAGTGAAAATTTTAGTTAACATTTTTACTAACATTAATAAATTGCACTCGTTGGTTCATCTTACAAATACCCGTATTTCATAAATTTTAAGTTTTGTAAACTCTTGTTTGAAAACTCTAAAGTGAAAATTTTACTTAAAATTTTTACTAACTATCATAGAATGCATAAAAGGAAGACGTAAGCCTAATTTTATTTCATAATAATGTTAATATTTTATGTAATGTCTTCAAATGCCGATGTTTCACATAGTATTTTCAAGGCTTTAACGCATCCAAAACGAACTTCAAGGAGCATTTCGAAATGCGTATGAATAAGTTCGACACTTCGTTAGGCGCACTAAATCTGCTGCAGCGGGAGATTTCCAACGAAAGTATCAACATAGCTACCGTATAGAAAAAAGGCATGCACTACAAAAGCAAATCAATTATAACAGTTCAAAGATGCTTTTTCTTAGAGTATCGAAGTTGTCAGTCTCCAAGTAAGAAGTCCATCAGACGTTCGTATGAGCAATTTAAAGGAACAGAAAAGGTGCTGGACGACCATCGGTTGTAAAACGCATGAGGGAGACTTTCACTCCTTAATTGCTCATACCAACGCTTAATGGAGTTCTTACTTGGAGACCGACCATTTCGATACTATAAACGAAACGTCTTTGAACTGTTGCAAGTTATTTGCTTTCGTAGAACCAGAGACATGCTATCTGCTACAGGGTAGTCATTTTGGCACTTGCGTTGGGAATCTCCAGTTCCAGCAGATTGAGAGCACCGCAACGGCGCGTTACCTATCTGGAAAAAAAAAAACCTTTTGAGCAACTCTCTTATTTAAAAAAAAACGAAGTTGTTACATTATAGGGGTTTATTTTTTATTAATTTTACAGGACGCTATAATTTATTAGCATCCTGTATATTACCCCTGTTGTCATCAATGGCTTCGTAAGCTTCAATGGCATTCGGGGCATATCTTGTTTTTGCGCCTCCTCTTCAAAGTTTCTTTAAAAATGGCATAAACGCAGTAATATTTTATCACATTGGCGACCCCTAAAATTGGCACCAGTTGCATCTATACCCCCCCCCCCCCTGCTTCTCGGTCGCAATAAGATAGCTATTTTGTGACGGACCTCATAATTTTGAATCACGGTCAGTTGACAAGGACGACGCCTGAGCTGGCACGGCTTTTCCAAACTTCCGTACCACACGAGCGGAAGGGCGTTTGGCCGACGACTCAAATTTAACGTGCATTTGGACCACAAACATGGCAGATCTTTAGTGGAATCGGGTTTCGAACCTAAAACCCTTCGTCCCCGAAATCGAGCAGTTACCACTAAGCCACCGCCCTCAGTGAGATGAGGGAACGTAAAACTTTATTTTACAACTCTGATCCAATTTATTAGCCAAATATTGTGACAAGAAGTGCAAGAATTCAATTTGGATACAAATTTGTTATATTCATCAACCTACTTAAAAACTGCTTAAGAAATTCCAAGAGCTTAAAATTAAAATGTTTGGAAATATCATGTTTAAAAACAGCTGAAAAATGGCAAAAATTCGAAACTGTAGAAATAAATTATAAAGCTATTTTTTTATTATTGAATTTTAGTTAATCCTCATGCCTACATGAGGCACGAGAATTGGTGAAATAAATATACGTAAGACAACACGATCTGTGTAATAAACAAGTAAATTTAAAATAAGAAGAAGAAATAGAAGAAATAAATTCATGAATTAGGGTAATGCAACAAATCATGATGGAAAAAAAAGAATAGAAGGGAGTAAAAAGAGAAAAACAAATGACAAATTATGGTTCAAAATCCCTTCTAGAATTCATACTATAAATGTCAGTAATCAAGATAAAGATGTTTAACAAAAGGCTTACATTAGGATATAAAACTTGAAATATCTTTGAAAAAAGACTGAGAATATGAACATATACATGTATATGAATTAATAGAGAATATAAAATTGATAAAAATTGAAAAAAAAAATTGTTTTAAAATACAAGAAAAATTGAGTAAAGTACCTGCATAGTAGATACATAAATTTTCTAAATAATAGTTTTAGAGATTGGAATAAACACCATTTATGTATACAGAGTATTATATCTCTACTATTAATAAAAGAGAATGTCTGTGTATCTGTCTGTGTGTTTTGGCTCTGTAAAGGGCAGACCACTGGACTTAGAGCCAAGAAATTTAGCACAAACATACTTTAGAGGGTGGGAATGTGCACCTCGGAGCCCCTTTTTGAACTTTTAATTAGAATTTTAATGAATTAAAAATTAAGTGAAATTTTGACGTTTTTCCTTAATAACTTCCGAAAATATTACAGCATAAATATTAGAGCATTTTTACGTCATCTGAAAGAGCAAAAAATTACCTTTTCAATGATATCAATTAATTTGCCGTACAATTTTTCTCTAATTTTAATGAATTTTTTAAAATTTTTTGTTATAATTTGTGACAATACTTTTCATTGTTGCAACGCAATTCAAACCGTTTTCATTGTTTAAACAAACATTTGTTTGCGTGTTTCTCTATCATTGTTGAAAGATAAGATAATATCTTAATGTTTAATGCTATGGTTTAATCAGCATATTTTCATTCAGCTAACACACGGCTGGAAGTAAAATATGCCGCGCCATTAGCAAGTTAAAATCAAACGCATATTCTTCAAGAGGAATAAGAGTGAAGTATATGCCGACAAAGTGCAATTTGATGTTGCATGACACAGCCAGCTACTTGACTCTATTAGGGACGTTCATGCAGACAACGAACAGAACAGGTGCAAAGTTACTATATGAACATGGATAAAATGCCTATCACAATTTGAAATTGTTAAGGGAACCCTGTATATAAAATTATACATAAGAGATTCAATTGAAATTATATTCCCGGCGAACAAGCTGGTCGCCGAAGGCGGCTAGTATACTTATAAACCACAAGAGAGAACAAGGATTTTTTTTAATATTTTAAAAAAATTCTAACTACATTTAAAGAGTGTTACATAGACTTATAAGTTAATAGCAAGGGAAAAAATTAAAAAGCATATTTAGTGTTTAGAAAAACTATTCTGTTTTTTCAAATGAAATTTTCAAAGTCGAAATTTTTGATCAAAAGATACCTAATTTATAGATGTTTGTTCATCAATAGGCAATACATGAATAGCATTTATGACGAGTCATAGATTTTTTTAATTTTTTGCATTACAATCAGCAAATAGAATTGAAAACCTAAGAGTGGATACAAAGAATAAGCCATGTGATGAGGAAATTTCTGTAGGTGCTTTGAGTCAAAGTCTTTGCACTGACAACACAGGTTACGAAGTATGAAACAAATGAAAACAATTCAAGAATGAGAACCATTTTTAGTTTTGACTTCGAATTAACAACAAAAAAAAATAAATTATAGAAGATATTTTAACATGATGCTATTAGGGAAAACTCGAATTAACAAAGAATTCGAAAGTTTTGTTTGCCAAAACAGAAAATTTTCTGTCTTAATAAATTCTTAATAATTAAGTAATTGTGGACTGTTGTTATTTTTTAAGAAAGAAAAAAGATTGCTACTGGTGACATTTTCTCTGTGCTGGATTGTTGGTTTTGTTTATCAGGTTAGTTAACAGCTGGTTCTGGAATAACGACATCGGATCAGCTTATTTACATTGTGTTTAAGTTGAAACTTTGGCAAACCAAACATTTAAATATACTTACATTGTTTATTTATTTTATTATAAATTTAAATATTATTAATTTTGGCTGCAGAATTGTGGTAGGTTTTAATGAGAAGATTAACTTTTGGTCAAAGCAAAACCTGCAGAACACAGAGCCTATCCTTGAGTTCTTTAAAAACAAAGCTAATTAGAATTCAGAAGATTAGTGGGTTTGCATCACTTTACAAAGTCAAATGTGATTAAGAGCAAAAAAGAATAAAATACTAAGTTTACTTTGAAGAAAAAATATGAAAAATTACTAGTAAGGAATAATCCATTATTTCATTGAAAAATTTACCTAGGGCTTTTCTATGACGACTTTTCTTGAAATTTTTGTAAAAATAAAAGTTCATATAGTAGAAAATTCTCCGAAATTTCAAAAATGTCTTGAAAAATTTTGCTGCCCTTCAGTAAATTTTTTTACTATTCTACAGTACATTCATGTTATCTTAAGTGAAATGAAAGTTTATTCCTTTTTAACTTTTAAAAAAAAGTTACACAAAAAATGTCGTGAAAATAAAATTGAATATAAATCTACTTTATAATAACTGACAATATATTAAATATTTAAATCTTTAAAAAAATAGAGACACAGTCTTATATTTTTTTATTCTTGAATTTGAGCCAATCCTAACTCGCTACAAATATTTAACACGATGCTTACAGTAGTAAATATATTAGACAAATCAGTCAGTGGAATAAACAATTCCTTTTCAAAAATGTAAGTAAGAACAAAATAATAAAATTGAAACAATCCTTAATAATATAATAAATGCGAAAGTGTGTCTGTCTGTCTGTCTGTTTGTTAAGCTTTCACGACCAAACTACCAAACCGATTTGGATGAAAATTGGCAGAGTTGTAGCTTCAAACCCAAGAACAGACATAGGCTAGGTGAAATCACGTTAAATTAATTATTTTTGACTACAGATTAAAAATAGTTAACAAAGAAAGCCCATTGACTCCGCGATTCGCGATGAAGATTTTTATTTTTCAACTAGCTGTTACCCGCGACTTCGTGCGCGAAGAATTAGAATTATTCTTTTTTTTAATTCACGAATGTAAATGTTTTGTTGCATTTTGAAAGGGGAAAGGAAAATTTCTGACGGTTGATAATACTTAATTGGACGGCGGACAGGAGTGTACTGTACATGTATGCTAATATAGTTATGTAAATTGTTTATCTATGATGATATACTTTTGTATACCACGTTATTTGCACGGATGTAGAGGTTGTGTGGGCTGTACACACGTGAGCAGGCCACATATAGTTGCCCATAGGAAAAATATGGTTTTTCCAAATGTACGCCTGCCACTGTGTGTCACTGCGCAGTCTCGGTATGTCGAGGTTACGTATTAGGAGTACTGGCACACCGACTATCATTCTAGGCTTGTCGGAAGGTGCTCCTGACAATTTCAAGATCTTGAAGAGCTCTGCAGAATATGATGGTCCTTGTTAATGCCCATTACCGTATCTACAGAAGAATATTCTGTAATATTCGCTGTGAAAATTAAACAAAACATCGAGAGAATAATTCACTAACGTCATTGGATCACTGTGTAACCGCATTAAAAGCTGTAAATGCTACCACAACAGGAAACCGGAAGTGTAAAGTCTCCTTTGTTATTTATGGTCAAAGAAAGCAATATTTTCTTATATTAATTTTAATACTGGCAAAAGCCCGCGCGCGAAACAGTAATTTGGCGTGAATTTATTTCTATAAGAATGAAAAGTATTGTTAGAAATTACGTTAAAAATATTTTTAAACCTTTATAGCAATCGGAGAAAACATTTCATCGCAATGGAATTAATAGCATTAAAAAGATCATTCTCTGGTCTTTAAAATTGCATAAAAAGAATTGTTGTCTAATAATGATTTCAGAAGTTATTGGCAAAAAACCTCTAAGCAATAGGCTTAAAAGCGGCTAATGTTCGTTATTTAATTTGAAAGTTGAAAATAGCTCCTTGTGTGTAAATTTCATGTCGCTACCGTTCACTGTTTAGGAGGAGTTCTTGTGACCGACCGATCGACCGACAGATACATATAATTTCTGCCTTGTTTTGTAGATATTTATAAACATAAGCAAAATTTTCAGAAATGAAGGTAAATTATTTCAAAGTCTAACCATTTCCTAGCAACTGAGTAGCTATAAATTTGCGTTATTTCAAAATCGTCTGCACGTAAAATTTAAAAAATTATAAAAATTGAATGAAAAATGTTATAGAAATAAATGTGGTATCATTGAAAAGGTAAACTTTTTATCTTTAAGATGGTATAAAAATAATTTGTATCGGACAATTTGTTCCGAAGTTACAGCGGAAAAAAGGTTTACGTGATAGTTGATTTTAAAAATAATTTATTTCACATGTTTTCGCATTCCTGAAGGATCACGTGACAGTTGAGTGAAAAATAAAATAAAGTTCACGCGAATCGCGGAGTCAATGGGCTTTCTTTGTTAACTAATTTTAAACTGTAGTCAAAAATAATTAATTTAACGTGATTTCACCTAGCCTATGTCCGTTCTTGGGTTTGAAGCTACAACTCTGCCAATTTTCATCCAAATCGGTTTGGTAGTTTGGTCGTGAAAGCTTAACAAACAGACAGACAGAAAGACAGACAGACACACTTTCGCATTTATTATATTACTAGCTGTTACCCGCGACTTCGTGCGCGAAGAATTTGAATTAATCTTTTTTTTAATTCACGAATGTAAATGTTTTGTTACATTTTGAAAGGGGAAAGGAAAAGTTCTGACGGTTGATAATACTTAATTCGACGGCTGACAGGAGTGTACTGTACATGTATGCTGATATAGTTATGTAAATTGTTTATCTATTCTAATATACTTTTGTATATCACATTATTTACACGGATGTAGAGGTTGTGTGGGCTGGACACACGTGAACACGCCATGTATAGTTGCCCATGCGAAAAATATGGTTTTTCCATATGTACATCTGCCACTTTCAGTATCTGGCCCTGAGCCTGGCAAATGACATTTTGAAAGGGATTTGTTGCCTTCTGAACTGAAATGATAAATCCTTCGGCATTATCGGAAGGCGTGGAATTAAAATACTCTCTCTTCTCCCTATATCAGTCATAACAATAACTTTCATAACGTTTGGACCTTGGTGTGTAATTTGTGACCGTGTGCCATTGCGCAGTCTCGGTATATCGAGGTTGCGTATTAGTAGTACTGGCACAGCGGCATTCAATCTCGGCTTGTCGGAAGGTGCCCTGACAATTCTAAGATGTTGAAGAGCTCTACAGTATATGATGTTCCTTGTTAATGCCCATTACCGTATCTACAGATGGAT
>BGPR01003539.1:62879-78008 GCA_013235015.1 Araneus ventricosus
TAATTTTATTTCTGTGACATTTTTCCTTCAATTTTTATTCATTTTTTGAAGTTTAATAATTTTTTGCGTGCAGACGATTTTGAAATAACGCAAATTTATACCTACTTCGCTACTAGGAAACAGTTAGACTTTCAACCAATTTATCTTTATTTCTGAAAATTTTGCTTACGTTTATAAATATCCATAAAACAAGGCAGAAATTACATGTATCTGTCTGTCTGTCGGTCGATTGGTCGGTCACAAGAACTCCTCCTAAACGGTGAACGTTAGCGTCATGAAATTTACACACAAGGTGCTATTTTCAACTTTCAGAGTTAATTAGTTCTTAAGATATTTAATTAAATAAAGAACATTAGCCGCTTTTAAGCCTATTGATTAGACGTTTTTTGCCAATAACTTCTGAAATCTTTATTAGACAACAATTATAATTATGCCATTTTAAAGACCAGAAAATGATCTTTTTAATGCTATTAATTCCATTGCGATGAAATGTTTTCTCCGATTGCTATAAAGGTTTAAAAATATTTTTGTAACGTAATTCCTAACAAGTCTTTTTATTCTTATAGAAATAAATTCAAGCCAAATTACTGTTTCGCGCGCGGGCTTTTGCCAGTGTTAAAGTTAATATAAGAAAATATTGCTTTCTTTGACCATTAACAGCAAAGGAGACTTTACACTTCCGGTTTCCTGTTGTCGTAGCATTTGCGATTTTTAATGCGGTTACACAATGATCCAATGACGTTAGTGAATTATTCTCTCGGTGTTTTGTTTAACTTTCACAGTGAGGTATTACAGAATATCCATCTGTAGATACGGTAATAGTCGTTAACAAGGAACATCATATACTGTAGAGCTCTTCAACATCCTAGAATTGTTTAGGACACCTTCCGACAAGCCGAGATTGAATGCCGGTGTGCCAGTACTACTAATACGCAAACTCGATATACCGAGTCTGCGCAATGGCACACGGTCGCAAATTACACTCCAATGTCCAAACGTCATGAAAGCTACTGATATGACTGATAAGAAGTGAGAGTATTTTAATTCCACGCCTTCCGATAATGCCGAAGGATTTATCATCTCAGTTCAGAAGGCAACAAATCCCTTTAAAAATGTCATTTGCCAGGCTCAGGGCCAGATACTGAAAGTGGCAGATGTATATTTCGAAAAACCATATTTTTCGCATGGGCAAATATACATGGCGTGTTCACGTGTGTCCAGCCCACCCAACCTCTACATCCGTGCAAATAATGTGGTATACAAAAGTATATTAGAATAGATAAACAATTTACATAACTATATCAGCATACATGTACAGTACACTCCTGTCAGCCGTCCAATTAAGTATTATCTCCGTCAGAACTTTTACTTTTCCCTTTCAAAATGCAACAAAACATTTACATTCGTGAATTAAAAAAAAGACTAATTCAAATTCTTCGCGCACGAAGTCGCGGGTAAGAGCTAGTTGATAATAAAGCAAAATATCCGCTGGCCTCCAAAAGTAAAGATACAACCTGTGTTATCAGTGTCTAATTTGCAAACAAATGAACACAGAGGTGGCGATTGGGAGGGGGCAAAAAATTTATAGTCACCTGAAAGTACCCCGAAGTCGGAATATGGGGTTGACAACAAAATTAAAAAATTAAGTTACAAAAGTATCTAGCTTTCCCGGGCACTTTTGGTCCTTTTTTTATGATTCCAGATTTTAAGTAGTTAAAATGAAATAAAAATTTAAATTTTTCCCCAAAAAAGTGTGGGGCCAACTTAATGAGTGAGCTTTGGTCATGGTCATTAAACGAGCGAAAGTCCATTTAATGATCTCGGCGTGGAGTACTCGAAGCCATCACCTGTCTTCCTCGATAGTCTCAAACACGCTCTATATAGGGTTATGATGCGGAGACTGGTTTGATCAATTCATTCGTTCTAAACCGAACTCCTCCAGATATTCACCGGCAAGTCCTGCTCGATGAAGTCGAGCATTGCCTCCGTTAGGATGATTTCGTCACCAATTGCATCAGCATATCGTCTGACATATAGATCGAGGATATCGTCTCTATATCTCACAGCAGTAAGAGTTCCTCCATTGCGGTCAGTGTAACCACCCAGAGAGTTTTCAGCCAAAATCAAGATTTCCCCTCTTGTAATAATTTTGTCTTTCAACAATGTTAAATTAATTCTGCCTGGTGCTTTGTTCTCTGCAACGACCTGAATCACTCTCCAAAATAAATCTGGACTCATATACGTAGAGTACAAAGGCCCACTGCTGTCTGGTCCAGATAACCTGTTCTCTTTCCCAACATAAATGGCACTTCTCTATCGTATTTTAAGTAGTACACACACTAATGGTCTTCTTGCATACAGTCCCTTGATTGTGACGACTTATAATCTCTTCTCTTCTATTGTACCTATATTCTCGTACCTCTTGCAGAGAAATGATCTGAAACGAGCTGAGGCACAGTAGCTCCTCTTTTTTAGGTCTAAAGTGATAGACAGCAATCTTTTGCAAGGATTTGGGCAAAAAATCGGAGAAAGGAAGGAGGCTCAAAATGTATTTTCGTTTCTAGTCTAATTTGCTTACATTTCCACTTTCAGAGTTTAATGATCACCGGAATGACAAAAAAGAAGTAAAAGGAAAACGGAAAATTGATTGAGAGAGAGATCAGAGCTGCATAGAGTTTTACCCCTTCTAAGGATCAAAATTCGCGTACTGAGAAACGCGAAACTTTCAGTCGGAAGAAAAAAGCAACCCTTTCTCTGTTTGAAATAAGATAGCCTTGTGTTTTGTGCAGCTCTCGTATGGCGAGACTTCCGCCTTTGCCTTCCTCATTTGGCTTGTTTTCGCTTTCTCTCATTAGTCCATTCATTAAGTAGTTTTTAAATCAAATTCTGGAGGAGTTGTAATTTTTTGTTCGTTTATGTACTTTGGGGTGCTGATTACGAATCTGAGGTTTGCCACCAAAAATTTTTGTTGTAACTTTAGTAATGGCTAAAAAAAAACATGAAAAACAATTTTCCTATTTTTTGCTTAGAACTCAAAAACTATCAAGTTTTAGTATACTATCATTATACACCAAATTGATCAGCACAAAATTTCCTACAACTTAGGTCTATACAACTTTTGAAGCAGTGCTTGTTTCTGAGCTGACGAGCCCTCACTGGAAATGTGGTAACAAATGATCGAAAATTTTTATGTTGTATCTATTTTTTTTTTTTTTTTTTGGTTTTGATATATTTACAATTTTTTTTTCTCATTTGTTGGCTGGTGGTGATCTGAAAATAAAGAAATTTGTATGTTATCCAAACTTGTTAACTAGTTAATTTCATTTGTTTTTTTTATTTCATTTAATAGTTTATTACTATTTAATTCTAATTCGTCACTACGGATTTATCTCCCATGGTTTACTAGTGAAAATTCAAGAACATAGAATTATACGTCCACAGTTTATACGTCTTTCAAGGGACCGACGTAAAATAATGTATAAATGAAAAGACGTACAATCAAATTTTAATAATCATTCCTAATGCAAATTAATTTAAAAGTTACAATTTTAAGCTTTTTAAGATAATACTAGTATATTAATACATAGTATTAAGAACAATAATGAAATTTTGAAATTAAATATTTATCATAAGAATGAGAAAAATCAAGCCTCTGTTCCATGTCTTGACTACTAATTAGGGGAAAGTGCCGCAAAAACCGGGTACCATGATTTTAGTTCTCCTATCTAGTTGACAGATACTGAATTACCTCTACTAGTCAAGAAAAAGGAACAGTCATAGTAGCATGATGTAACTATTGAATGCACTCCATCCGTGAAGGTTTAATAGTTTTAAGACTTCAACTCTCTAATCCTCTTTCGTTTTTCAACTATCCTTACTTCATAATTATTACAGTTATAAAAACTATATTTAATCCAGTTTATTACATGTTTACTAAGGATTTATATCCTAATAAACCATAAGGATTTAATCCAATAATTGCCCGGTTCTATTTCGTTTTTTATAACCTCGGCACTCGGGGTAAAACCGGGTACTCCAAGTGGGACAGTCAGCATTGATGATTCCTCCGATTAAGACGATAAAAACACATCAGACGTCGATTGTTTATATTTAAATGATGTATTTTCGAATTTAAATAAATGCAAAGGGCGGATCCAATGTAGAAACTGTCTTAGCTGTGCCCACGAAAGCTGCAGTGGCGCGGAGGAAGAAGATAACTGCTTTACATGTGAACTTTGTAACTAATATTCTTAAATGGTCGTATAAAGTAAAAATGCCTGCTACTTCTCCACTGAAAATCTAGCTTTCCTAATTTCCCACAAAGTTCAGATTTGTACCCGTTTTTACCCCTCTAGTGGTGTAAAACCGGGTGGTTTGAGGGGTTTTTTTTTATAAAAAACATTGATAAAAAATGTAATGAAACAGACTTTTCATGAATGTTATATTGCACTCCGTTAAACAATGAATGTTTTAATACAATTTGACAAGCTCCATGTCGAATACTTTAGCTCCAACGGGTCTACGAGTCTCAGTTACCCGGCTTTACCCACTTTCCCCTATACATATCATGAGATTTATGTGCATTCAGGTAGGTGTTTAACTAAAAAATCTTTAATCATAGTTAGACCAGCTGTTTGCCTGTGAGAATGAAGCGTAGCATGAAGAATCGATTAAAAGTTATTGAATGTTTTTTCACTATTGTTTTGATAAAAAGTTTGAAGTTTATCAATTGATTCTTCAGAAGAAGGTGGATTTACTTTTTCACGTTCTTCGTCATAATGTTATCCCCCTCTTTTCTTGCAAAAGCTGAGAGTGGAGAAATATTGACTGAGGCAAAAAATTTGCAAAATTTAGAAAGCGGGAAAACGACGTATAACCAAAGCCTTTGTGCCGTATAAAAAGAAGTACTTTACCATTATAAGGGATGCAAATGAAACGGGACTATGATGAAACGCCGCATAAATGAAAAACGTAAAAACTGGGCTTCACCGTACATTACATTACACTACGAACCAGAGATAAAAAATCTCCGGTTTGCAGTTTTGATGAGTGTACGTTGAAACTCTATTGAGCAAAAAAAATACAGAGAATAATAATAAAACAAAAATATACAAAACAAAATTAACTACATAAAATAATAAATCCAAGTGAATATACAGAGACATACTAAATGCCAAACACTATAAAATAATGATGCAGCATTTTAAATCAAAGAACAAAAGAGAGAAAAAACATTACAAAACAAAAGAGAGAAAAAAACATTATAAGCAAACTCGTTGGGAGTTTCTTGTTACTGGGATATGACCTCAATGTCCGAATCACTGTCTGAAAAATCACTGTCAATTAATTCCATGGTCCAATTTAAACAACACCTCTATCGGTAAATCACCCAACTAGTGAACTTCCTTGCCGATATAGAGGTCTTAGAAATTAGATTCAATCGGGCGGACACATATTAAAGACTTCCTTTTGACCGATTGCGTCCAAAATTCAATATATATCTATAATTGCAGCTTTTTTTCTGACTCAGGGAGGTTTAAAATGTGTGTGTTGCTTCGCTAAACGAGGAAATAAAAATGAATCACCCGGAATAAAAACTTTCAGCTTCAGAAATATACACTATTGGCCAAAAAGTATCGCAAGTTTGGTAAAATGCGAAACATTTGGAGTTAATCTTCGAATATTAATCGTCAAATTGCAATTTAAATTATGTATTTAATTTACAAGTAAAAATGGGTACTCAGGATATTGAACTTTCATAAAATTCAATATTGCTGTTCGACGATTCAGGTTTAAAAAATATTGAATTGTTTAAAACCCTTCATCATTTCGTTTCTCTTACAGTACAATAAAAATTCAGCTGGTTGCAATGCCTGCAAATTTTTAAATCTCAATGGTATGCAAATGAAATTTCTATATAAGCTGCCTTAGAAGCCTGGCTTCGACGTTATCTAAGAAAATTTACACTATGTTTCGCGCATGCGCAAATATTTACAAATATTTCTTTAAGTATTCAAGGAATTTATTTCAAATTTTAATATTTTAATACAATGTTTCTCTAACATGTTGTCGAGTATTCTGTAAGTTTTGTAAAATTTAGCTGAAAACTCTGTACGTTATAAGCATGCGAAAAATTTGGAATGTTTTAAAGAATTCCCGAATATTCATGCAATTTTTACGAAAATGTGTATAAGCAATGTGCATAAGATGCAAAACAATTAATAAAAGTTTCAAAACATCATCAGCTTCCTGTGAAACGGGGTGAGCCAAATCATTTTGTCTTCATCAATTTGTGGACGGTCCCCTAAGTGTCCTCGTGACAAAATCTTCACTGCAAAATGGAAGTTTCCACAATTGCACTTCCCACGATTCTCCACAACTGATTGTGAACAAATGTATTCAAATTAACTCCAAATATTTCGCATTTTACCAATCTTGCAACACTTTTGGTCAGTAGTGTAGTTCGAATTTCAAAGATAGGCAGTTGAAATAAATCTGATGTTGATGGAATAAAAAAATAAAATAAATATGTGCTTTAAATATGTGACGTCTCTTCTTTTTAAAACTGCTACTTAAATTTTTGTCACATTATAGAAATGATTTGGATAAAAAAAATGATGGCATAAAAGATATCCGTTTAAAACAAAAATAAATAGTTATACTTTATCTAATTTAGAAATAGATATTACTTATAAAATCTTTGCAGATGATTTCATTGTTTTTTAAATGAATTAAACTAATTTATTTTTAAAAAAAGAATTATTTATTCATATTATGCTCTTTGAAAAATTGTGTCGTGCGCATTTTTTAGATAATAGTGGATTTAAGAATAGAAAAGTCCTCTTCTTTTGAAGAACTGTATTTTATCTACAGAAAATTTTTGTTTTATTCTTAAAACAAGTGTATTTTTCAGCGTCGAACAGTAAGGACGAAAAAAAAAAGGAAAAATAATCATCTGCATTTTAAAGGAGCAAGATCTGGCGAATATAGCAGTTGTGGTGACTATACCTATATAGCTGTTCACTAAGAAAATATGTATCTACTATCAAAATATGTAAAATCTACTGTACTGCTGGGGAATACTAATGTGTTTTAATAAATAATTTTCAAAATTTTCAACTATGCAAGCTTTTATTTTCACAAAAAATTAAGAAAAATCTGCTTCTGAGGTAAAAATTTCCATTCAAGTAATAGAATATATTACTAATACTTTTTCAGATTTTATGGTGAAATTAATCTAGTATTTTATACTTTTTCAGAATTTTATGTGTTTCACAATATATCAAATAATAGATAAAATCTTATTTTTATTTATATCTCTTAATGTTATATCTTGGTTAAAAAGAGAGAGAGAAAAAAGAAAATGTGTTGAATATTTTTTTTTAATCCAGTGGCGTAGAAAGAGAAGGTAAGTGGCGGCAGGGATATAATATGCAAGGGCCCAGTATCATTTTCCGTTCCCTTACCATATTTGGTTTAAAAAATGACATTAAAAGAACTATTTTTTTTCGTTGACCTTACCACCATGCCCTTCTTGAATACCGCCACCATCTCTCCGACACTGAAAAAATCATTTACGTATATTTTCATTAACCTTAAACCCGCATTGTACAATATTTTTTATTTTTTAATTGCATCTTTACAAATTAATACAAATGACTGCAGGAAATATTCCAAAAATATCTTTTTATAACTAACTGCAGACTTAAGGTTAATTTTTTTAATTCAATAATTGTCCTGTTTCAGATATGTATATAAATTATTTTATTTATCAACTAATAAATTATTTAAAATTTATATTAAAAATGTAAACGTTTCTGAGGGAAGTAAAAAAAGTTTTCATCCTATTTTTAAAAAATATTCTAACTTATATAAATCAAAAATTCAAACATAACGCAAAATAATATTATCTACTCTATTACTCTTAAGATGAATATTTTACATAAGATAACATCAAAAAAATTATTCATTTTCACTCTAAAAAATAAAAAAACTCCAGATTCCTATAAAATAACTAATGTAATCAAATGAATATAAATCGTATCATCATAACCTGAATTAGCTAAAATAGCATGAGAAAAATATAATATTGATAACTTGAAATTCATAACTTGTATTTTAGTTTTTCCTTTCATGTGAAACACCGTATTCGAATGATAAATTTTTAATAAAAAGCCATATTCGTCTGATAAATACAATTTCTTAAACTAGTGAATCTTTATCCACGGGATTGGCAATTCCCTTTATGTGAGGTATTCTTAATCTGGTTTGTGCGCAGACAGTAAATCTTTTGTGAAAAAAGTAATTCGAAAAATTAATTATTAAAACCAAAATGAAACTGCATAATAAAAACAGTCAAAACAGTTAAATATATATCATTGGCATAAAAAGAAATTTGATATTAAAATTAAACAAATCTTCAGAAAGTGCGCAAAATTTAGTAAAGTAAACAGATGAGAAATGATTTCTATGAACGTCAAGTTACGAAAATATTTCAGCTTAAAAAAATTTGCATTTTATAAATTTTAGAAATAGCTTTTTTTACTTACCATTATTTTTGCTTTTATACCTTTATTTTCCTCTAAATGTTTTTAAATGGACAATCCTATAAAGCTTGAGTACACAGAAATGTATACTCTTTCAAGAATTAAACCCACAAATAAGAGATATATTCCAGAAAACCTTTTTCATTAATCTTCACATATAACCCATTGCATTACAATTACACTGTTTATTATTCACAACTGTATTTTAAAAAGAGTTTCAGTTAATAATTCATCTTCTTAATTTAATTAAAGAACGAAACGCTTCCAGAAATTATCATATTGTGGATATTAGGAGCAAAGTCCAAATCAACAAGCAACACCAGCATCTCAATTTTTTGAAATTTCAAAGAGTAATAGAAAACCGAAATTTTCGCAAACGATAACGAAAGTTCCTTAATTCTTTTCGCATCTGATATGAACACGAAACCGTATGGTCCTACCAGATGTGGAAAAAAAATCAGAAATATTCGTTATTGGTTGCGAAAAATTCGGTTTCTTCTTCCTCTTTGAAATTTCAAAAAATTGAGATAGGCGGTGTTGCTTGTTAAGAGACGAAATTCTAAACGCACTAACAGTTGCTGTAATTTGATACAAAATTACATGGATCCATAAACATCTCAATCTTGGGAATAATTCCATAAACATCTGAATTTTTCCGTGTCCCAACGGTGAACCAAATTATCGCATAATTAAAATTATAAGCTAAGTCATAATAGATGCTTCAATTTGATACAAATTTACGTGGATCCAGAAACATCTCAATCTTGGGAATAATTCCAGAAACATCTCAATCTTGGGAATAATTCCATATACATCTCAATCTTGAGAATAATTCCATAAACATTTGAATCTTAGTTCAATCGAAACACAATTTCAAAACCGTATGTGTCATCTCCATATATAACGAGGTTCCCTCGTTGAATTATTTCAGACGAAGGAACCACCACCTGTAGTGCAAAAAACTGGCTCTAAATTTAAACAATTATAGAGAAAGCTGAAATAAAAAAAAATACATTTTTCGCAATAGCTAAAGGAATATAAATTGTGCGAAAGGTATTCTGATGTCAATGAGTATTGATTTACCACTAAGCCTCCGATTGTATAATTTTTTAAAATCGCTATTTAGATGCAATGTTTGTAAACGTGTTCAAATACTGTTGAGCCAAGCGAGTTACTTATATGCAAAGCTTTATTAGTGTAATATGATCCAAAGCTATAAAAGTACTAAGTAAGCACATTAGCCTGTGAAAATCGCAGGATGCAGAAGGAAATAGACTTGCTTTCAACCCGTGGGGATCGTGGGATACGAAGAGAGTCAGAGGGTTAAATTAATTGGGAAGATTGAATTTGAAACTTAAAACAGATAACAGATTTCTAAGACTGTTAGCCCTTTCAAGGGCCGTTTATTTCTAGTAGTGGTATAATAAAATAATTTTGGGATTGAGAGTAATTTAACAAAAGAAATTCATTTACCTTATTGTATGATATTAATTTTTTGTTAATTAATTTCATTAATTGATAATTAATTAAAAAGTCAGGACACTATTTTACGCTTTCAGATAAGTAATTATAACTTACAGGATTTCGTTTCTTCTAAAAATTTGACGAGAACTTTGAAATAGCTTACCTTGTACGTTTAAAAAGCTGATGAATTTGGTGGTAAGTATACTTACCATCAACCTATAAAGAGTTCAGTAATATAAATATTTCACTTTTTCAAAGAAAAGTTATTAAAAAGTTTAAAAATATTTTCAATCAAATACCTAAGATGTTCTTTCCTAGCACTCATCATCTTTTACCTTTCTTTTCTTACATAAGCCAGATGCCAAAAATGTGGATTCATATATAAAGATTCGAAACTTACATTTAAAATACTATTTATTTATGTTCTGGTATACTACATTGTATCGAAACTCTAAAGTATTCAAGATTTAATATTTTCAGTGATTTCGTTTTGGTATAACGATAAAAATGTGAAGCATTTTCCATCACAAATGTCACAGATTCGAATTGCACCAGGCGAATTCTCGTCTAAATTTAAAAAGTCCATCTTCATTTCTATATCGATCTCATCAGCCAAGTTGCGATTTATATCAGTGGCTGAGGGAGGTTTACATGGCATATTCGTAGATACTTCACTGTCTACTGGAATTCCTTCAGCTGGTACTAGATCTAAAGAATCATGGAGCATTCTTTCCTCTAAATCTGTTAGTTCAAAATTCTTATAGCCGACTACTCTTATGTTTTGAAGCATGGACTTAATTTCCTTTTTGAAATCAGTTGATAACAGACTTTTACCATCTTCAAAGAGAAGTGGGATATTTATTCTTTTGCAGTAAAGGCCCAGGCCCTCGGATTCTTTCTCAAATTGGTCCTTGTAACATCTGTCATACACAACCCTAAGGCATAGCGAAATTATCTTTACTGAAGTAAAGCACTGCAAATCACGAAACACTTCGGAAGAAATTGTATGAATCAAAGAACATAACACCATAAATTGAAAATAAGTTGCGTTCTCGGATATTTTGATGTACCTTGACAAATTCGCTTTAATAAATAAATCGAACCATTCCAATGACTCTTTAACCAATATATTTCTCAGTATTGACCGAAATTCCTGTTGAAAAATCTTACTTAACTTGGAAATAACGTCGTAAACATCTATAGAATTTTCAGTCAAATTGTAGCACTGCTCAGGAAGATCAGCAAAACTTTGATGTGTACCATGCGCCAAGCATAAAGCAGATGAAAACTTTTCAATGCAAAATACCATTTTAGTTTGTGCTGCACTAGGAAATTATGGATTCAAAGCAGATACAATCATAGAACGGTGCTCCAGATTGCTGACATAGGATTCTGCTGTTTACTTTGGTTTGACTTTACGGTTGACTCTTTATCGGCAAAAGAGCTGCCACAGCAAAATTACAAATTATTTTCTACTAAAAGCTCCAGGACAGGAGTTAGAGTGAATATTGATAGCTCCCAGGTATTTACTTTAACACATTCGCTGCGGCCTACAAATTAGATTCAAGCTCCAAAAAAGACAACTTGCAACTTTGCTTGCTGTAGACAATTTATGTACCAAAAAAAAAAGAAAGTGAAAGTATTCTGCAGAAATTTCTGAACATGTCCAACTTATCTAAACTAGAATGCAAGTCAAATTCTAATGCAGAGCAAACTTTATTGGAAGACGAATAATTTCGTCAGTAGCAGTGAACGTGTTAAGAACACCAGAGTCCAGTGGCGTACGTACATAAAATGGCGCACAGGGCAAATACCAAAATTGCGCCCTCTTTTTTCTTTTGAAATATGATCCCCATTTTCTTTTCAGAAACTTCATGCCGGGGAGTGAAAAGCAAATAAACTTAAAAAATAACATATAAAACATTTTTGAGTTGATCTTGAGTTGAAAATAACATATAAAACACTTTTGAGGGGCCTTCAAGCCCCGATTCTTTCTTCTGCATTGCTGCAAATTTTATGAATACAAACGAAGCTAAAATAACAAAATTCACGTTTTTAAATAGAAGATTTAAAAAATTTCATGAATAAATAATAGATTCTTAAATATTTCTCTGACTTATGAAGATAATCGAAAGATCCCCAGTTTTATTTCGGACCCTATCAATTTTTTTTTACCACTGAGGCAAATTTTTGCGACATAAGGAATAACAAATAATTCATTTCATGCTGGAGTATATTTAAAAGTAGCTACATATTTCCGTTCAAAAATTAGGTGAAAGTGTGAATAAACATGCAAAAGATGCCTGCAGCAAAGTTTCCAATAGAATTATAAAAGTGTAATTTTATAAATTTAGGTTCATTCATTTTATGCAGTGTAAAACTGAAGTTAACAAAAACTGCCAAGAGGAATTTCGTGTTTTATAATTAAATCATATAAAAAAAATTAAAGGTGTTTAACTTGATAATAGTAAAATAATTTCAATTTTTTCGGATTTAATGTATTTTGCAGAACAAATGCAGGAGAGGGGAATCTGACAGAAAAGTTATAAGTCTGATTGCTGGATTACAACTAATGAGATTAAGATTCTAAATGCCGAAGGTTTCATGGGCAAAAACATCATTCCAGATTTTATCGAGACAAAAGCTCTTAATTAAAACTAAAACACTAAAATTGAAGTAATCAGTCTAAAATTTAAATTTAGAATAATTTTCACTGAAATAAATGAAAATATATACATTATCAACATAATATCCAAAAGAACTTCAGGCATGGGCATGACGATATCATTTCTTAAAATTATTATCATGATGAGGATAATAATCTTCAAAACTACCTTTTCGCAATATAGAAAAGAAAAGTACATGCAAAAGGCTTTATTACTTTATTTTGAAAATCATTTTGTTGGAGAAAAAATCTGCTGTAAACATAGCAAAACTTTTGAGATATACTTCATAATTTAATTTTAAATTTTCTTTCATGCTTATTTAATTCTTTGGCATTTTAAATGTAAATTCTTTTAGAAAATCCTTGCTATTTTAAAGAAAATTAATCAAAAAATAATTTTTTCAATGTTAATTTAAGATCTGTTTGCAAGGTCTGCAAGATGTGTTAATTATTACCAGCAATTGCAAAACTTTATGCGGTGTTTTCTCTCTCTCTCTGATTTTTTTTTTTTTTTTTTTTTTGCGTTTGGCAGAACAACTGCATCTACATTCTATAAACACTATCGCATTTTCATCATACAAATTATGTAAATATTCAGTGCTAAAAACAATGTAAAGATGGCGAACATACGTCTTTTAAAGTTGCTGCAGTGCTCTTACTCTGAGCAAAAAAATTTACGTATTTCCAGTTCTTCACTCTCTGCTGATTGAAAATAGGAACGACACTTGCTAACCATTTATCAACAATTTCCGAAGAAACTGATGTCCATTCAGTGTTTTATCATGCATACCGTGAGAAACCACAAGAACCATTGGTCAGAAGAAAGCATCAGGAACTCTGCGGAGAAGATCATCCCTAACCATCCTTCCTTATCCCACCCTACCGGGTGGAAGCTCTAAACGAGCTTTTAATTTCACGATGAGGGTTGCGGTCTGCAAATCTCTTAAATAAAAGATTACTTGTTATTTTGCCGCAGCTTGAGGTTTCCGGGTTGTAAAAGTGACTGTATCCTTAAGATTTTCCCACACTTCGTTGAAAACATTTCAATTTTTAAGAATCTTAGGAATGAGAGCTTCAAAAACACCTACTTTTATATCAAAAACAACCAATTGATTCCTTAATTTTGCGCCCCCTTGCAACTGCGCCCAGGGCACTAGCCCCACTTGCCCCACCCTTATTACGCTACTGCCAGAGACGGCCCGAGAGTGTCTCGAATGGCGCCAGCCCACAAGTTTCCAGCTCAACTGATTGATGTTGAAAAATGAAAATTGATTGCATTGATTTATTTAATGAAATCAAAATTTGTCGCGAGTTTTGCCTTCCAGAATCACAATGTTACAAATATTTATTTAACCTTTTCAAGACTGGTTTTTTTTTAATTTCATTGATTTGAATGTACTTAGATGTTCCTTCAGTCTTAAATAGGTTAAAAATACTTTATTTGAACTCTATCCAAATTTTGTTACTTTCCTTAAAATTATATACCAATTACCGTCGCCTTATCAGAAATCTTTATCAAGACTGAAAGTATCAAAAATTAAGTTGAGATCCAGCATTAGTCAAGAACGATTTACTTCCTTAGCTACAGTGCGTGTCAAAAGTTTAAGCACAACAATAATTTTAAAATAAAACTTCAAATATTCACTTTATTTCAACATGTCGTTTTTATGCATACACACTTGCAATTTTAAATCATATTAAATATTATTAACTTTAAAACTTTCTTTTTAATCAGAAGTTTTGAGAATGGAACGGAAATTGCTGTATCGAAAGTTTAAGCTCAAAACTGCTTTTACGCAAATTAAACCAGCGGGAGTGACCTCCCCGAAACGTTCTCGCATGCGACCAGTAATGTAGGGCGGGTAAACACCCAGTAGGTAAATATTTTTGGGGTATTTACCCAAGGCCTAGTTATTTTGAGAAAAAAATTATGAATGGTGATTTACAATGAAACTTAATATTTTGCAAAAACAATTGCGTATGTTCTCAATTTTTACGCGCTGAGGTACTACAACTTTATTTAACGTTTTTGAGCAAGAATTCTTACTACAGATATCACGCAAGATTTCACCATACCTTCCATCTGGAGAATGTCAGAACGAAGTTTCGATTCGGGTTGCCATAAATTCCGAAGCGTGTGCTTGCGACTCGCTACAGTTTCCTTCGTAGACCGCCAAGGTCAATCGCCAACCATATTAACTTGAGTAAAACAAGTATGCGATTATACAGACCTACAGACAGTAAACCCTTCGTCGGATTAAGCCCAAAATTTTATACGGACCTACATTCATGATGATAAAACTGTGTACCAAATTTTATCCATCTAGCTATTCAAGTTTTTGAGTTATAGTGTTCGCATGACCGAGGACAGACAGATAGGCAGACTTCCCGTAGACGGAGTTTGTCCAAAATTTGATAGAAACCTACAAATTATGTGATCTTTACACATAATTT
>BGPR01003539.1:78033-134139 GCA_013235015.1 Araneus ventricosus
CTGTTGTACTTCCGTTCAGTTGCTATTGATTTGGAATGTGACAGATGTTCCTTCAGTCTTAAAATAGGTTAAAATACTTTATTTGAACTCTATCCAATTTTGTTACTTTCCTTAAAATTATATACAATTACCGTCGCCTTATCAGAAATCTTTATCAAGACTGAAAGTTATCAAAATTAAGTTGAGATCCAGCATTAGTCAAGAACGATTACTTCTAGCTACTGCTGTCAAAAGTTTAAGCACAACAATAATTTTAAAATAAAACTTCAAAATATTCACTTTATTTCAACATGTCGTTTTATGCATACACCTTGCAATTTTAAATCATATTAAATATTATTAACTTTAAAACTTTCTTTTTTAAGTTTTGAGAATGGAACGGAAATTGCTGTATCAGTTTAAGCTCAAAACTGCTTTTACACAAATTAAACCAGCAGGTGACCTCCTCCAGAAACGTTCTCGCAGCGACCAGTAATGTGGGGCGGGTAAACACCTAGTAGGTAATTTTTGGGGTATTTACCCAAGGCCTAGATTATTTTGAGAAAAAATATGAATGGTGATTTAAATGACTTAATATTTTGCAAACAATTGCGTATGTTCTCAATTTTACGCTGAGGTACTACAACTTTATTTAACGTTTTTGAGCAAGAATTCTTACTACAGAATCACGCAGATTTCACCTACTCCATCTGGAGAATCGTCAGAACGAAGTTTTGATTCGGGTTGCCATAAATTCCAAGGTGTGCTTGCGACTCGCTCTAGTTTCCTTCGTAGACCGCCAAGATTCAATCCCAGCTCATATTAACTAGGTAAAACAGAGTATGCGTATACAGACCTACAGACAGTAAACCCTTCGTCAGTTAAGCCCAAATTTTATACGGACCACATTCATGATATAAAACTGTGGCGTACCAAATTTTATCCATCTAGCTATTCAAGTTTTTGAGTTATAGTGTTCGCATGACCGAGGACAGACAGATAGGCAGACTTCCCGTAGACGGAGTTTGTCCAAAATTTGATAGAAACCTACAAATTATGTGTAAAGATCACATACCAAATTTCATCCCCGTAGCTCTAATAGTTTTCGAGTTATCCTGTTCATAGACAGACACACAGGCAGACAAAATTCCAAAATTGTGTTTTTCGGACTCAGGGAGGTCTAAAACGTGGAGATTCGTCAAAATCTCGAGTTCAAATTTTTTGACGATTACAATACTTTCTCTTTGTATACTTCGTATGCGAGAAAGTAAAAAATGAAGCAGTTGCGCACATATATTCGATATCTAGGTATATAAGAAGAACCCGACTGTTTGTTTGACATTAGTTCAAAATGGCTAGGTCTAAAGAATTTTGATATTAGAAAGCATAAATAATCTGGTGTTGGGAGCAAAACAGAAGTCCAGTTCTCTGACATTGCAGCTGCTTTAAAGAGGTCAGAACGTGAAATGTATCAAATATTAGCTTGTGGTAAAAACTTTTTACGAAATTCTCGTTCTAGAAGGTCATGAGTGACCAGCTCTCGCGATGACATGCACATCAGAATCTTGGCTTCAATTAGAATTTTTCTCTTTCTCGAATCAAAAATATCATTGGAGAACAAATATCGAAAACAACTATTCATAGAAGATCTTTAGAATCGGGGTATATAAAAAACTGCAAGATGCCTCGATCACCTAGCTTGACACCACACCACAAAGAAGCTCGATTATTATAGGCCAAACAGCATAAGTGATTTGGTGATGTGTATCTTGTTATATTCAGCGATGAAAAAAATGGAATTTGGACGGACATGATGGTATTGCATGCTATTGGCACGATCTTTGAAAAGAATGAAGAAGCATGTTAGATGACAACATGGTGGTGGATTTCTGATGATATGGTCAGCGGTGAGTTTCATTAGTCAGACATACCTAGCCTAACTCAGGGTCGAAAACATTCTGAAAACTACCAAGATACACTTGCCAGTCATTTGGTTCCCTTTGCTCTAATTTTTGGTGGAACAGATTTGACTTTTCAACAGGACAACCCTTGAATGCATGCCTCCAAATCAACGTCACAGTGCCTTAGCTCAAACATGGGGTCGGTTTTGAGTGATATAACTCTAAGTCTTAATTTGAACTTCATAGAAAACGTGTGGGGAAAATTCACAAATTTAGTTTATCAAAATAGTAAGAAGTATTCTTCAGTTGAAGTACTGAAATTGGCCATTGAGGATGTTTGGTTTGAACTACAGCCATAATTAAGACAGAACTTAGTGTTATCAATGGAAAACCCTGTATTCTACGCACTTCAATAAAAAGAAACAATAATCAAGTATTAACATTTTATTTTTACTCGACTGCAAAAAATGTCTCATGTGATTAAACTTTTGTCACACTTATTTTTGTATTTTTGCTAAATTCGATGGCTATAAAGTTTAAAGCATGATTGCATCAAGTATAATTTCGATTCTATAGGGAAGAGTGGGGCTATTTCGGACGGGGGTTGCTTCGGACAAATCGATTAATATCAAACGGAATGCTTGTGAATGTTTGAAAAAATTCCCATACATGGCACTAGTATACCCCATCAGCAACTGTGTTTTCATGAACATCAGATCGATGGCGATTTAAATAAAAATCGTAATCCTAATTCTGACCACGAAAGTAAATTTTTGAAAACTGTTTATAAAGGTGAGAGTTTAATAATGAATCAAGGAATCTTAATCTTTTTATATTTAACAATAATGTATAATATCATATCATGTTTATTGTAAATTTCATGAACCATGTTCATACCGTTGTTTTTATATAACAAGATTTTCAAAATGGTGTATGATGGGATTGTTTCGGACAGGCAAGTTGGAGTTTGTTCGGACGCTTATTTTTAGTCAGACACAGCCTAAAATTTTTGCCATATGTAAGAATTTTAATAAAATGACAAATGAAAAAAATAAAATGTCTTATAGACAATTATAATTTTAATATAATATAGGGCTGTCAATAACGTCGAATGAGACTGATTTTCTTCCTTCTGAGGTTACAAACAGATCATTGCCGATTGATCAAGAAAATGTTGCAGGACAAGTTTCTGAGTCAGCTATTGATCATCATCTATCAGATAGAATTTCACCAGAGCAAATTAGACCTCTACCATGTGTCAATTTTTAGCTACTAACAGTCGAAGGGGACGACGTATTAAAGGAAAAACTAGAATTTTAACAAAATCTCCAGAGAAAAAACATACTAAGTGTAGGTCTAATCAGAATATTAAACGTATCCTCGGATTTGGAAGAAAGCTCTACACAAGTGTAAGAAATGAGTGGAAAAATATTGTGTCATCAGATTTAAAATTTTCACGGCAAGATGATGTAAATGACTTTATTGATCCTGATAATTTTCCACTCTTAGAGAAAACACTAGAACGTGATGATTTTGTGCTTGTGGAGTTTGAAATGGAACCTAATAACAAAAAAACATTTTATATGGGGAAGGTTCTGTTATATGAAAACAAAGTATATGAAATCAATTTTCTGCGGTGTCGTAATAAAATGTTTGGCCAATTTCCATTTTCTGATGTAGAAGACATTTCACGAGTGCCTGAAACTTCTATTAAAGTCCTTTTGCCACCTAGAAAGCTTGGATGTGCAAAAAGAAGACAATCATATATGTCTTTTGATGTCAATTTCAATCCTCTAAATATTCTATAATTGTGTACTTAATTGATATTGCATATTATAAATAAGTAGGTATTGAAGTAAGTACATTAGAAATATTTATTTATGCATGTCCGATCTAACCCCAAGTCTATCCGAAGCAACCCCACTCTATGGGGCTGTTTCGGACAAAAATGAGTATAAGCAAATTTGCTAATATCGACGCTATAAAATGGCATTGTTAAAAATATTATAGATTCATTAATTAAGCAATATTTGTGGTTTTAATATAACATTCAAACATTGGTGATATTTTTAATCCTTATTGACAAACATATAAAAATGTCAATTCCATCCGGACCAACCCCATCCTCCCCTATTTTTTTACATGTATGAACAACGATTTAAAATAGAGTGTATATTTTAATTTTTATTTTAAAATTATTGTTGTTCTTAAACTTTAGGCACGCACTGTATTTTATGTACAGAATCCGAACTAAGCAAAAAACAAAAATTATGATTGCATTATTAACTGATTTGCTATAAAACATGTAAGAAAATGAAACAATAGCCACATATTTTAACCTTATTCTTATAAGTCGCATACCAAATTTTATTTTATAAGTTTATAAAGCAGTCATTTAATTTATTAACGATTTTTTGTGCGATTGAACCTTATAAAAATAATTGAATTATCATTTTCATGTATTATTTAAGTCTTAACTATATCAAATTTTGCAATTGAATAAATAGTGCAATAAAGTATTTTGTTGTAAAAAATTTGTTTCAAGGGCCTGCAAGTAAACATTACATCAGGACCATCTTTTGTTCAGGCCGGTCCTGAAGAACACTATGCTTCCCTAATATAATGTTCACACCCTAATTACATTAGTTGAGGTAACAGTCGTTGTATTTCCTCTTAATCTAGATCATTGAACCGATACTATAGAACAAATATCACACTAATTCGTTATTTTTGTGCGACTTCAATACTGCTAGATGAGAGTACCCTTGGGTACTTGAATACTTAACCCTTAAATGTCTAGTGTTGCCTTTAAGCAACATACCCAGTTTTGTCTTCTAAAATCTTGAGAATAAGACTGAAGCTCTAATGCCTGTTGTTGCCAATAGGATACATACTGAAAATTTTACAAAATCAATTTGCAACATGAGTGCTGATAATCTAATAAAAATAAATTGATGTTTTTCTGAGGCTGCATCTTTCTAGCTTTGTTAGTAAGCTTGAGAATACCATATTTTATTCTGCAATGTTGAAGGAAATTCCTTATCCGTATTATTATTTATTAAAATTCATCTGTGTTTGACATTATAGAATTTTATCAAAGAAATGTTTTTTCTGAAATAAAGCCCAGTGTTGTCAGTTGGTAGCAAACTGTTTTTTAGCCATAAACAATACTTAAAATATAGATTTTCAAAGCATTTTTGCCATGTCTTATTCAAGAAATGAAAGCCAAAAAAACATTTCAAAATCGACTTCTAAAAAAATCAGATTTTTAAGAGTTAAATCCGAATAATCATCGGACCTGTGTATGGGCAGAATTCAATAAGAATCAGACGAAATATCTCGAAAGCAAGAATTATTATTCGTAATTATATTAACCACAGATATTTATTCGTTACATTTAAGTATGTGCATTCCGTATGACACGTCGGGGTCCGTGAGTTAAATAGCACTTTCATTTTATGTATACACAGAGGTGGATTAATCTTGTTAGGGGACCCTGTACAGAATTTCTCGGGAGACTTCTGAAAACATCATACATTACATATAGGGAAAAACCGGGTAGCTAAGGTTGGAAGTCCTGATGGAGCTAAAATATTCGATATAGAGCTTGTCACATTTTATTAAAATATTCATTGTTTATCGGAGTACAATATATATTTCCAGAAAAGTCACAGTTTCATTACTTTTTTTATCAATGATTTTTTTTATAAAAAAAGTCAAATCGCCCTGTTTTACCTCACTAGTGTAGTCAAACCGGTTGCATACGTTAACGTTATGGGAAATTAGGAAAGCTCGATTTCCAGTGAAAAGTTGCAATCATTTTTACCTTATATGACAATTTAACAATATTAGTTACAAAATGATAGCAGTTCTCTTCTTCCGCGCCACTGAAGTTTTCGTGGGCACAGCTAAGACAGTTTTTACATCGGATTAACCTTTCTTTATTTAAATTAGAAAATACGTCATTAAAATGTAAACAACCAACGTCTGATTTGCTTTTATCGTCTTAACCGCTTAAGGCTTTATCCCGAGTTAGCTCGTTTTAAATACCGTAGGTTGCAAAGTAACTCGGTCCGTAAGTGGTTAAATCGGAGAAATCATCGATACTAACTGTCCCGGTCGCATATTTACAAACCCTACCCTGATAGAACTGAGGCAGGAAATCGGACAATATGATTGGCTCGCTTCGCCGAAAGCCGATGACGTCGTTCTTTGCTCTCGTGCGTGTACTTTTCATTAGTATAATTTCTTATAGTGTGGGATGTTTTATTTTTTATGATATTTTAAAAAAATAATATCATTTTTAAAAATATTACAACTTACGGAAGAATGTTTTCTGTGCTCAACTGTGGGAAAACGGAGAAGAAAAGTAGGACGGCTCGTGTTTTGTTATGATTGCCGTACGCTTCGTGCGAGAGCTGAAAACGACGTCACTGCTCCTTATGGCCAATGATATTGAGTGATTTCCTGCACCAGTTCTATCAGGGTAGGGTTTGTAAATATGCGTCCCGGTCTTACCCCACTTGGAGTACCCGGTTTCATCCCGAGTGCAGAGGTTACAAAAAACGAAAAAGAACCGCACAATTATTGGAGGAAATCCTTATTATTTGATAGGGTATAAATCCTTAGAGAACGTATAATAAGCTGGACTAAATATAGCTTTGATAACTGTAATGAGTTTTAAGTAAGAATAACTTAAAATGAAACGAACATTAAAGAGATGATGTCTGAAAACAAATAAACCTTCACAGATGCAGTGAATTCAACAGCAACATCATGGTACTATGACTGTTCCTTTTTCTTAACTAGTATAGTGTAATTCAGTATCTGTCTGCCAGATAGGAAAAATAATGGTGCCATAATCAAGGGTACCTGGTTTTACCCCACTCTCCCCTACTTGTACATTTCGGCTTGTAGTCATTACGTTTTAAAACAGTACGATTTCGATTCATTTTTATCACATTTTCACGAAAAGTAACTATTATATTCCTTACTTTTTAATGATTATTTTAATTTTTGTTGATAGTTAAGACGCTTTGATTTCAGTAATTTCATATTTATATTTCAATTACGCGCACGATAGAAGTTACGAGTTTATTTCAGGGAAGAAAATGCAATTTACTTTCTGTCACCAAAATTACTTTGGGTATTATTTTTGAATAACTAATTTATTTTCTACACAGTGTTTAGTTTAGTTATATTAATGTCCCGCTTTGAAGAAACACGAGGGATATTTTGGGACGGACCTCGTCATTTTGAACCGCGGTCAGATGACGAGGACGACACCTGAGCTGGCACCCCTACTGCAAACTTCCGCACCACACCAACGTTTGGCCTCCTATGCATGATTCAAGATGCAACAAGCCCAATACAAGACGGATCTTCAGTGGAATCGGGTTTCGAACCTGGAGCCCTTCGGCCCCGAAGTAGTAGACCTTACCACTTGGCCACCGCAGCCTCTACTACACAACATTTAATAAATAATAAAATTCAAAAAGATGGTTAATTTTACTAATTACAGAAATGTTATAAAGTATGAATGATTAAATATATATTCATTTCGGAATCTCGACAAATATTATATATTCATGCAGCTGGAAAAGTTTCTTAATAACGCGAAAAAATTAAGTACGGAAGCTTTTCGCGGCATGTAACCCGTCGACATTTGGCTTGTTCCGTGTATGTGTCTAGGCTTAGTTTAGTGAAACGTATGCAATCTTTAGATAAGAGCAATTAAGTATTTAACCCTTTGCGGACAAGTACGGCGTGTAATGTACGCCACGTTTCACCGATCTCGAGACTCAGGTGTAGGAAATCCAGTTAACGAAGAGGACAGCGGCTTAAATTCGGACACAAATGCGAATATTATCCATCCATTCAAACCCCTAATCTTATTACACTATGAAAAAGAAGGTTTTATATTAGTAAATAAGCACAGAAAAAATGGGATGGCATATAAAGCGCACCAACCTGATCAGAGTGTTCTAAAGAGTTACCTGTCCACAAAGAGTTAAATACCGTGGGCGAAATAATGACATCAAAACTTCTATAAGGTGGCAGCTAGTACAAAAGTTGTTGCAGCCTCTCGTGATACATCGAGTCTGAACTCAATTTCTAGCCAAAAGTCGAAGTTAGATGCCTCCAAAGACTGATAAGCCATGCAGAAATTACATAAATTTGTGCAATTAAAAATTTTCGGTTCTATAATACTTTATAAAAATGTGATCAAAGAAAATGAGGATAAATATTACAAGTTATAAGGTAAAGCAACCCAGGTAATTAATTTTTGGACAACCTGTACATTAAATAATATACGCGACATTCTGATATTAATCGTGATAAACTCCAAAGTGCATTAGGAATGAGAAATTCAACTAAAAGCGTTTGAAAGAGATGCTCAATTAAAAATATTAAAATCTGGATGTCATGGTACAAGATAGTAAAGTAACACTTAATATTATTGGATGATGGAAATATTTTTAAAAAGTACATTAAGATTGAATTATTTTAAAACAGATTCATTTACTTATTGTTAGGGATCCTTGAGTTTGTCTCCAATTCCACCCATAAAGATTCTAGAATAAAACTTTGGAATTGTAGCATTCGAGATCAAAAATATTCTGCTGAAATTGTAGTTGGATTTAACTTAAAATAGCCTAATCTTTAAAATATGGCCACTTCACTTGATTGTTTACATTAGCAGCTATCTTGCATCTTAACATGAGGAGGTTCCGACTTACAGATTTAAACCAACTTACCTTCGATTCTTTAGCGCCATAATTCTCATTTACCAGTCTTTTCACCTAAAACAGTAGTATTACTGATTTAGGGAAGTAAAATATAAATTCATAAGGATTCAATGCAAAGAATAAGGGGAACCATTTCTTTAATTTACATTTTAAATCAAAACACAAAGACTACCGTCACGATTGTTGATAGATTAACTCATTTTGTGGACTTCTATTTTGTATAATAACAAATATTCCACACAATTCGTATCACAGACGTCACAGATCGATTTTACACGAGAGGAATGCTCGTCTAAATTTAAAGAGCTATCTTAAAACAGCCTAATCTTTAAAATATTATCTTCTTTTCTACATTGACTTCATCAGCTGAAGAAGACTGAGGCACACACGATACGTTCGTGGATACACAAGAGTTTTCAGGAACTTCTTCAGGTGGCACTAGATCTATGGCATCATCGAGCATTCTTACCTCATTCTCTGTCAGGTCGAAACTTTCGTAGTCGATATTCTCTACGCTTGAAAGTAGAGAAATGAGTTCCTGGTGATCAACTGGCATCTCACTCGTACCATCTTCAGAGAGGATAGAGGGACTTATTCTTTTGCAATAAGAGTCCAGAGTTTCAAACTCTTCCTTTTCGTTAAAGAAGTCTTTGTAACATCTTTCATACACTGCAATAAGACATAGAGAAGACACCTTCGCAAATGTAAAGCATCTTAAGTAGACAAAATTCTCGAAAACAATTGCATTAATCAAAGAACATACTAACATAAAATGGAAATAAGTTGGGATCTCGGACATTTTGACGTATTTTGACAGAGTAGCTCTCATAAATGATTCGAAAGATTTTGATGTCTCACCTTTCATTGTTTTGTCCATTATTAACTGAAATTCATTGTCAAAAATATCACCCAACTTGAAAATAACGTCTAGAACATCGGAAGAATTATTAGTCAATTCGAAGCATTGTTTAGGAACACCAGTCCCACCTTTATTGGTACTATAGACCAAGCATAAAGCAAATGAAAACTTTTCAATGCCAAATACCATCTTAGTTTGTGCAGCACAAGGAAATTATGGATTCGAAGCAGATACTGTATAGAAGTGGGTTGCCGATTAGTGGCGTAGTCTTTGGCTGTTTACTATGATATTTTGTCTTTGAGTCTGATGCACGTTCACAGTGTCATTTGAAGTCTAAATTGGGACAAGGAGTTGCCACGAAATAATTTCAAATTCTTCTACTTAAACCTTAGCCACTAGAGTACGAAATCTCAACAACCAAGATCATACATTGAGAACACCGTCCCTTTCAAAAATGAAAGAGAGACAAAGTGAAGTAGATATTTTACCTTACTTCTTATCTTTGAGGCATGAAAAGTACAATCCCAATTAATCAGATTTGCATAAGTGACATTACTCTCCAAAATGACTTATTATTTTCGTAAAATCTCGAAGCCTTTCTTAGAACAACCAAGCACGAGTGATGTTCTGCTCGGAGACTTAAATCTAAATAACCGAGACTGGAATTGTGAACGGACAAACCTCACAAAAATGCAACACAATTTTCTCGCAAAGGAGTTCAGAATTCTAGTAATTTCGATAAGGAAAGATAATTGAAAGTGCACTTAGTAAGTATTTCGGAAATTGCAAAGCGCTTGTAAAGTTTCCGGGGAGGAATGTAGTTACATATTTGACAAAAAACTTCGAATATCGATCTATCATTAAAAATTTATTTCTTTTCGAATAGTTATACTATATTGATTTGTATGGAGAAAAACATAAAAATTTGCCATATTTTTATTTTAAAGGGAAGCAGATCTGCAGATCCCCATTGCTTTTGTCGAGGCATTATTTGGAGCTCTTTGAAACTCGATATCCAAGTTTTGATCTGTTTTAATAACCAGCTAAGATATTCTATAATCTCAGCTAAGAAAATAAAGTCTAAATCTAGTATTACTATGGATTTTGTTGCCTGTTTTTTCCCTCACAGGTTTTTTAAATTACTAAGCGTGAAAGGTGGCGAGATTGGAATTTCAGTTCTAAGTCCGCCCAAGGGTTCGGATTGCAAATCTGACTGGTAAAACTAATAATATTGGAACTTTATGAACCAAGTTCTAGAAATTTTCACATCTCAGGAAATAAATGTTCCTCCGAAAATTTCGTACTCACTTTGAAAAGGTATTTTGAGACATCGTAATATATTTAATTATTTATTTATCAAACAGAAGCCGATATGTTATCTAATAGAAGCTAATGGATCTGTTGATGACACCGAGTTCAACATCTAAAGTTAGCGATCTTTGCTTCTTCTCGAAGTATGATTTGAGGATTCAGAGTACGGTACATCATTGGGGTTTAATTTAGTTAGATTAAAGACCCAATTTGTAGCAACATGGGAATATTGTGGGAAGGACACCGTAAGTTTGAATCGTGACCAGGCGAATCAGACCTAGGGTTACTATAATCTCTTAGTTGAAATCCGGACAAGCCGGGGGAGGCTAAAAGTCTTGGTTGTGGGGTCAATGTATAGCACAAAATTCTAAAAGCTGTCTATCAACGACCCTCTTTTATAACACTAGCACAGAGTTTGAGGAGGTGAAAAAAATTTAAGACATCAGAATGCAAAGAAGTTGCATTTTTTTATTAAAATTAAAGTTTGGCAATTAAAAATTATATAAATGAAAAACAAAATAAAACAACTCAAATAAACCTAATTTTCAGTTTGAACTGGGGCCTCGATAAGGAGACTCATCCACTTTTTCATCAACAATGGTTGTAAACAGTGTAAATAAGGAATTTTCTTTCGTTGGCAGAATGACATCAGCTTTTTCGAATACCTCAGATTTTTTCTATTAGAACCAAACTTCTCTCTCGCCGCAATCACTGGCATAAATCCGGATATTTTGAAGATACGGACACTACTCCGGAAGTGAGCTTGAAATCTGAACGTATTGTATCCCTAATCAAACCTCTATTCAAACTTCCACGTCTCACGAATGAGAGGATATTTGTCGCTAGTCAGATTTAGCCCCTTATCCAACGATTTTATTTAACCTTTTAATTAGATGACACCACCCATATGTGATATTTTTTATTATTTTATTATTTAAATCGATTTAAGATGGTAAAGGACACGTGACATTTAAGCGTGTCCACACTTTTGTATTTAAAGTTATGATTACTTTATTACCGATTTAAATAGCAAAAATTCTGTCATTCGATGCACTTGTCAGCTACGTTGTTGGGGGTTAACGTGTTACATCAGTGTTTGCAATATATTCTGTTAAATCGGGTTCGGAAACTACGAGCCCTTTGTTCTAGAAGCAAAGACTGCAATAAGATCGCACGGTCCTTTTTGTATAAAAATATCTCTCCCAGATTTGAACGCAATACTGAAACATCAGAGCTAATTGTAAGCTTATGAAAATCTGAATACTTTTAAGTAATAATGTACTAATAAAGATCTTAAAACTTTAAATGAGTTTATTAGTGTTGCTTATTTGTTTGTTGTGGGTTTTATGACACAACAGTAATATTATATTAGTCTATGCTGCGCCAAACCTTATTATCTTTGCATACATACTTTATTTTTTTATCGTGATGCACTGCAGATAGCATTTTTTTCCAGATTTTCTAACCTTCCAGCAGGCGTGTACGCAGGAGATACTTATATTGAGTATCGTATTACAGACTTATGGACGAGTTTTCTGGTTTGTTTTATTTATATTAAAAACCTTGACTTTATTTGCTTGTATGTTGGACTTCCGCTTTGAAGATCCATTGACTTAGCATTACACCGGAAATGCGTAGTACAGGCATGTAAAAAACCCCAGAAAACTCGTCCATATTGTGTTCTTTCACAAAAATAAATGCAACTTTTATTTATGTAATCTCTATTTATTGGCTTAATACTAAACAAAGATTTTATAAATGAAAATTGCACTTAAATTTATAAAAGAACGATATAAGTATGTAATGTGATGCAGAATAAAAGTTTCTCCTGTATACTCGTACCTTTATATCCTCACGAATATTAGTTCTTCTTTTACCAAAATATATGTAAGTACTGCAGACAGAAAACAAAATTACTGATAAAAGTTGCAAATCACTATCATCTTTCTGTGTAACGGGATTAGCCCGAATCATTTTCTTCTTCATCACTTTCTGGTCAGTCCCTTCGTGACGATATCGTCACTCAATGCGAGTTCCGATGATTGTACTTCTTGCATCGCGCCAGGGATGAAGGTTTTACTCGGAGTACATGGAGTCTAGGGTTCTCCATCTCCGATACTTGCGGTTATTTACCGTTTGGTCTAAATTAACATTTAATTTGCACCTAGATGTTAACTTCCATCGTCTTGTTGAGTCAATGTCACATGGAGTTGCTGTACTTTGAGAGGCAAAAGAAGGCCTCATACGATATTAGGAGGTATACCGTGACTTTTGGCAGTGTATATTAACTTCTTAAAATTATGCATCAGCCTAATATTGATAATATCAAACAAAAAAAGATTAATGTCAAACATTTTCATTTCTCACTTAAACCGGTAATTACTGATAATTCAGAATTATGAATGGTATATGCAATAGTTTTTTCAGTGTCCAGTTTGATAATGGTAATCGAGCATGCATTTGACATCAAATACTGCTAAACAGCTTGGATTATTTTAACCTCTAAAAGTCCAATTTTTAAAAAATCAATTTTAAAATGATTTTTGATTTTCATTTCTTGAATAAAACGTGGAAAAAATACTTTTAAAAATCCTATTTTGTTTTAAGTATGTTTTATGGCTAAAAATATTTCGTTATTGACACTGGGCTTTCCTTCAGAAAAAAATTCCTTGATAAAATTCTATAATTTCAAATATAGATGAATTTTAATAAATAATAAATACGGATAAGGAATTTCCTTCAACATTTTAGAATAAAATACGGTATTCTCAAGCTTACTAACGAAGCTAAAAAGATGCAGCCTCAAGTGAAAAACAGCAATTCTTCAGTCTTGTTCTCAAGATTTTAGAAGACAAAATTGGGTATGTTGCTTAAAGCCAACACTGGGCCTTTAAGGGCTAAATGCTCTGCAACTTCCATGTGATGTTGCTTCTGCTTTTATTTGCTAGTGTGTTCATATTTCTCCGTTGATTAACATGGTAATACACAACTTTCGCGCCCTATTAAAATTCGATACTCGAAAAATCGAATTTTTTTTCGACCCATCCTACTGATTATTTCTCTAGCTGAATTTATTCTATGAACTTTTATATTTATTCTAGACAGAATTCCTTTGTAATTGTTTTTTCGACAGATTGCGAGACAGATTTTCTGTTAAAAAACACGTTTGCTGCCATGATTCACGCCTGAGATTCGAACCATTTATCTAATTAGATTACCCCTTCTCTGCTATATCTTAACCACAGTTGAGAAGGAATCATCTAATTAGGTTTTAGGTATGAATCACATTTGATTCATACGGCGATCAACGTGTTATTCGCGCAGGTATCTTACTTAAAGTACGAATTTATTCAGAAAAGCAAAAGTTAAAACATATCCTCTGAAATATAAACAATTAAAACCTTTATATTTCCTCTTTATTTATTTCTATTTTTCTCCAAACAGCGTTTCAAACACTGCCCGGTCTATCAAAAAAAAAAAAAAAAAAATAGAAATGCCTCTGTTGATTATGTATCTCTTAGCTACGAAAAGCCAGGGCTTTCATCCTTTCTCTTTTTTTCCAAATGTTGCTATGCAAAAAATTTTTAATTTCACCTTATAGTTACCGATTTCTTTTTCTGTAGAAAAAGCAATCGACAATTAAACACTGTGATACAATACTCGATAAAATTCTGCTTATTTCATTCGTGTTATAGATGCTGGAATGTGCTTCTGTGATTGTCTGGTAATTGATATCCGTATTCCTAGAGGTATCTTAGATGTTGACGCTCATACCTTATTCATAATACTGATTTGAAATTATATTAATAATTTACTCCGTTTTCCATTATATTATCTCTCGATATTTGCATATTCCTCTTTACATTACACGTTTCCATTCCAATCTATTTTTTTCACACCTTTTATCATATAGACAAAGACAGTCGATGTGTCAAAAATGTAAAATATAAAGTAATTTCTATTAATCATAATAAATGCTATTCTTGACCAGCTGTTTATGCCCTTGACTGTTGTTGCAAGTTTAACTGTTTATGGAGGTCTAAATGAGGTCTCTTTCTCCCGAAAATATTGATGTTTTGAAAATTTTCTTTTTAATAAATAGAATAGATTTTCTAGATTCTAAATATCTTTAATTTTTTTCTTGTTTCTTATTTGTAAGTTTATGTAAATATAAATAGTGTTATTTCCAACCTCTAACGCTATAGTGTAGAAAATTTAATAAATTTAATGTACAGTGTTTTTGCTGAGGATATTTTCTCTCCTATATTTTTTCAAATTTTAATTTTTTTCTCTCTATTAATTCATATAAACATATTTACACTCCAGTTCTTTTCGCTATAAATATTTCAGGTTTTATACATCTATCATACTTCCTTCTGGAATATTGTTCATTTTAATTATCATTAAGCTTATCAATTCTATTTGGAGTTTTGATATAAATGTAATTTAGTTTTATCTCTACTTCTTTTTAATCTCACTTCTGCAATTATATGTAAATACCAATAGAGTAAAATATATTCTTTTTTCGTTTTTTTCATTGTTGAAAGAAATGAAAAGAAAAAGAAATTATAATATATACAAATACCAGCAACAAGAATCAGTTAATATAATAACCGAGACAAGCTTTGTGTTGTGCATATGTTACGCAAAAGTAGTCGTTCAAAATCAAATAAAAATAAATAATTTTTCCCCAGTTTCGTATTTTTGAATATTTTTGGATATTATAAATATGTTTCCTCCAAAAATTTGAATTTTATCTTTTAATATCATGTGGAAGTTCCATTTAGATAATTACCCAAATTTTCCTTATAATTAGATAGCTATTTCCTAAGAAAATATCAATGCACGATTCTGGAGTAGCAATATTATACAAAAAATATTTTATTACTTTTGAGTACTTTCTAATATAATTTTTTTTTTATTTTCAGAAATAATTTCAAAAGAATACTGCTCCTAAGATAAATTTTGCATTTATATGATAGATTATACATTACTATTCTACATATTTTGTATTGAAAATAAATTTATATTCATACTTTTATGAGTTTTAAAATCCAACAATAAATACTGTCTCCTTTCTATGATTTTTTTTTATTTCGTAGAGGAAAAAAATAAAGAACTTTAAATTTTTTTAAAAGGAATTATTTCGAAAGTTTTAGAGAGCGTAGATACCACACTGAATTATTACTTTTTCAATATTTTTCCAACTGCTACTGTACAAATTAACATAACTTATTGAAGAATATAGGAAAAAAATAATTTTCTTTTTTCAAATAATTCCAAACTTATATTTTTACTGATATTAAACATTCAAAAAATATTTAAATTTTAATTTTTTTTCCTAAGAAACTTCTCTTCCTCCGTAAATTTGTTATAACTTATGAAAATTAATTTTTAAAAAGATAAAAATGCAAATATTTAATCTCATATAAATATTTTCCAACCTAATACCTATTTAAAGAAATATTTTTAACAAAGCTCAACACCTGTGGTAGCGTTGTCAAATATTCTTGATAAGTATGTTTTGCATAAACTAATACAGGCTGATAAGCATTTTTTATTAATTTCCTCTGTAAACGAGAATTAAAACCACACTATCTTAACAAAAAATATATTTAGATGGTTAAATACAAAACTGTATCAAGACAGCCTACATCAGAGAAAAAGCTTGAGGAAACTATAATATCTAACAAGGAAGTTTATTATTTCCTAAAGTTAATTTTTGCTTAAAAATGAAACACACCATTAGAATTTTTTTTAAGTCAATCAGAAACCATATTCGATATTTAAATACATTTTAAGTAATTAATATTTATCCACTTAATATAATTCATAATAAATATGGAATTCAGAATAATCCTTAGCCAACAGTGCACGCAGACAAAAATACAATACTTAAGAAATGAAAATTCGAAATATTAATTATTAAAACCAAAATGAGAATGCATCAAAATGAATTAACACTTCGAAATATTTATTTTCATATATATAATTAGAATAAAAATAAACTGATATTAATATTTTAAAATTGCAAAAATCATTAGGAAATGTGCGAAATTTAATTAAATCATTAAAAGAGACGTACAATGACAGCCGATAAGTAATTTTTTTCTTAAATAAAAATTAGTGAGAAATTTCTTTTACGATTATGAAGATCTTTCGTTAAAAAAAACATTAATTTTTTAAAATATTAAAACATTTTTATTCACTTTCTTTTAATATTTTCCTTGATTTAACCTTTTAATTTTCCCTTGATTTTATTTTAACAGACCGTTGTATATAACTTAAGTGTACAGAATACCATTTCATATCCCTGCACCTGGGATCAGAATGGTTGATTCATTGAGCAGTTGGATAGATTTGGAGGCATTGGATAGATATTATAATTAAGTATAAATTAAAGTATTTTACATAAATAGTTTTCGTATTTGTTGGATTATTTCTTGATAATGGATGATTTCTTGAGTGAGAATTTATGTATAGATATAGAGAAATTCTCATTCATATCAAGAAACAACTCCACAAATACGAAACCAATTTATGTAAAAAACTTCAATTTTTCTTCACACAGCACCACTATGTTAAATATACATTCACTATAAATCACAGATTGACTTTTTGTAGGACTTCTCTCATATACGACAACACAAAATTGAAGCAGCTCCCATCACAATACTTAACTATTCCATTTACTCTAGATGAATCGTCTTCTTGCTCGTCTAAATTCGAGGAGTCCATCGCCTCTTCTTCCTCGTTAGCATCAATCCAAGGAAAATGAGAATGACCCAAAATGTCCGTTGATGCTTTAGAAATTCCTTCGCTGAGTACCAGATTTAAAATATCCTCCAGCATTTTCATCTCGGTCTCTGTCAGCAAGAAATTTTCATAATCGACATTCTCTAAGCTTGAAAGGAGAGATATCATTTTCTGGTGGCGACCAACTGGTAATTGACTTCTACCGTCTCTAGAGAGGAGAGAGGAATTTATTCTTTCACAATAAGAGCCCAGGCTTTCAGACTCTTCGTTTTTCCTAAACAGGTCCTTGTAGCATCTGTCATACACTCCAATAAGGCAAAGCGAAATTACCTTCACAAAAGTAAAACAACGCAAGTCATGAAACACTTCCAAAGTAATCCTCATAGCCATAGAACACAATACCATAAACTGGAAATAGCTTGGATTCAAAGACAACTTTACAAATCTTGACAAAGTAGCTTTCGTAAATGCGTGAAAACAATGCAGAGTCTCATAATTTACCATATTTTCAGCAATTGAATGAAATTTGTGACGAAAAATCTTATTTATCTTGTAAATAACTTCATAAACATCTTTGGAATTATCAGTCAAGACGAAGCAACGCCGAGGGACATTTTTTGGACTTTGATATGTACCACGCAACAGCAATAATGAAGATGAAAACTGTTCAATGCAAAATGACATTTTAGTTTGAGTTGTACAAGGGAATTATGGATTCAAAGCAGATACTCACATAAAAGTGAACTGCATGTGAAAGGCTTGATATTTATCTTGCTTTCGCTCTGGCACAGCCGATACTTGTTCAGAGAGTCAACTGAAGTTAATGGACAAAATAACTTTAGTATCGTAGTAGCGAATCATTCGATTGGATCAGCTTAGCTGAGAAGCTTGATACGGAGTATCAAAGTTCTCAGAGAGATATCGCCTTCTTAACTTTCGCCTCACTTCTGATAATTATTACCGTTTTCTTGGAGGAACTAGCGGGAGTGTTACCTCTCGACTTTCTCGTATATTTATGCATATATTAATTGAAGATGCTAGATTTGATTTATACCATGCACCAACAATAATAGAGATGAAAATTGTTCAATACAAAATAACATTTTAGTTTGAGTTGCGCAAGTTAATTATGGTTTCAAGGCAGATACTCTCATAGAAATAAACTGCAAGTAAAAAGCTCACTTTTTACTTTGCCTTCGTTCCAGCACAGCTGATACACGTGCAAAGAATCATCTGAAGTTAATGGACAAAAGAACTTCGGTATCATACTGGCGGATCAATCTACTGGTCAGCTTAACACGTTAGTAGCTGAGACTCACATCTGAGATTCGAATAATCTTCGCAGCTATCTCTTAACTACAGTAGAGAAGTGGTATCTAATTAGATAGTAGGTAATAATTGTATTTGATCCACGTGGCAATCAACGTATTAACTGAGAACCCTGATAAAGAGCATCAAAGTTCTCAGACAAAGTTGTCATATCGATTCAACTAAGAGCCCATAAAACAATCGAGATGTTAATGGATTACCGGTCCTTTCTGTATCGAGTTATAACCTACAATTAATTCATTCATAAACGTTATAAGTATAAAAAAGCCATAATTCGATGCACGAACTGAGCTCAGGATACTGCTAAGGGATTAACATATTAAGGAAAGCGAACTTTGTTAACCATACCCTTAACAATGGCAATATATTAGCATTAAATCATTTGAATAAGTATTGAAATTAAGTTTAATTTAACTATAACAATGAAAAATATTGTTGAAAATCATATATAATCAAATAAAGAAGGATGTTGCAGCACCTTCCAATTTCACTGTGGGGGGTGAGGTTCCTTGGTCTGTATCTTTTTCTTTTCCTGATCATCTTTAAATTTTTGGCCTCGGACACTGACGCCTTTTCTGTTTAACCCCTTAAGTATTTATTTTTCTCATCTATCTAATTAGATACACCTTCTATTTCGGGAATGCGATGTCGTTTTAATTTAACTGAGAACCTAAAGGACTGTTGAAATGTGTATGAATTCCACGTAATTTTTGCATCGAATTATACCATCTGTAAATGACTTTTAGTTTATAAGTTTAAATTGCAATAATTCGATGCATGTACGCCGTACGATCAAATCAGTTAAGTTGTTAAAACGCTCGGGTCATAAATGCCTTGTAATCTGCGACGACTTTCGGCCCGATTCGGTTTACAAAAATCTGATAATTTCACGTATTATCACACTTCGAATACTCTGCGATTGCATACGCCATGTTTGTTTGCTTCCCAGAAGCTAAGTTGGGAATCAACATTCTAGACTTATTACATCACACGTAAACGTGGTTAGTCGTGCAAATGGAGTCGACATTACGCATGCACAGTCTGTACAACAAGAATCTGTATTTTTAATATCGGACTCCCCCCTCGTATTTAAATTTAATCTCATTAATATCACCCGTCAAAGTATATTTTATATATAGCGATTATTTCGAACATCTTCATGTATTAACCTTTGTCTATTTTCTGCTGCATCCTGCAATTTTTGCAAGATAATCTGTTTACTAAGTACTAGAAAAGTATTGAATCAATATTGTTATAATAAAGCTCTGCGTATAAATAACAATTCGCTTGGTTCAACGGTATTTGAACATGTTTGCAAATGCTGCATCTAAATAGTGATTTAAAATAATTGCGCAGTCAGAGGGTGAATGAATTTTAGTATATTCACACATTTTTTCAAATAATTTGTTTCTTTCGGTTTTTAGAACTCAGTGATGAAAACTTCTGTTGTTAGAATAAATTTCTACGGTGATAATATTTTTTATAATTTTTTATAATTTAAAGAACTTTCTGTAGAGATGAAGTATGTCATCCATTTAGTTTTTTCTTATCAATTTCAACGATTCTAACAATCAATTATTTATTTACTTCCATTTATTTTTAAAATTGTTTGATTAATTGCTATATTTTATTACATTGACGACAACATTCCTGAACTGTTTAGATATGGAAACATGCATGTGAATTAAGCCCTGAATTTGAACCTGAAACACGTTTACAGAACTATTTTCATTTGGACAATAGAGCAAATTCTTTTCAATGGATACATCTTTTTCATCATTAATTTTAATCGTTTTAATGTAGGGGAGGAGGGAACCTTTCAACAATTTTTAGTATAACCTCATTTTTGCAGAAAGTTTATATTTCTTATTTCAATATTTGGCATCATTAGTTACAACAGAATCTTAGGCAGCTACTCACTTTGTATCAGAATTCTCCATCATAACTAAAATGTGAAATTATGCATTTCAAATTACTCATTTCACTTATAATGACTCATTTCACTTATAATGACTCATTTCACTCTTAATGACTCTTTTCACTCTTAATGACTCATTTCACTCAAATAAACATAAATTTTATTGAAATATAATAAATGTACAAAAAAATACAGTGACCTAACAAAATTTATCTGGTTTTAGGTTAATTTAGTTTTTCTTGTTTTCATTATTTGTTCCAGTCATTTTGTGCTATTTTCAGTTTTGACTAAAATGGCCCAATTATTCCAAAATAATAAATAAAAAAAATTCATAAAATCCTTAACCCAGTGATTTCCAGATAAATTATTTTCATTCCAAATACTTGGAGTGCTTGAACCCAGACATTTTGAATAATCATATGCAAGCTGTCGTACTTGCTTGTAAGTCAGACCATCGTCAAGACCAGCTGTTTTACTTTATTTTAAATCTATAAATTAAGGTAGAATAAGGCATTCCATATGAGTCTGCAGCTGTTCTAAGAGACATGCCACCTTGAACTGCTTGCATAGACTTTGAAATCGCTTTTTCTCCTAGCTCATTATGTTTCTTTATGTAAGTTCAAACCATCTTCTCCAAGTCTCCAAGTTATTTAGTTAAATTAATTCTTCCTTAATATGAGGGATACATTTTACCAGTGTTGAAACGTACCCCCTGATGTTTGTTGGAAGGTGCCCCACGTGCTGCCATTAAGTTTAAAGTGTTATAACTCTCTTTAGAAATGAATTTCTAGATGAAAAGAGTATTGTTAGATGCAAAAAATTTTTTATTAACTTGGTGAATAAATCCAACTTATCTCAATGAATATAGAGTAAGAAAAATTCAGTGACGTGCAGAAATTTCAATTTTTACTTAGCAGGTCCCAAAACATCTCATTCCATAGCAAAGCACGTGGTTTCAGAAATGGAATGAATCCTATTGCCAGAATATGTTCTCTTCTCAAACTTCATTTGCTCTCTATCAGCCGATCAAATAGCATATTCATTGGAGAGAACTGTTGAAAGGTGCCTCCTCTCCCCTATAGTTCCAATGAGTCTTCAACCAGTATATTGTCCAGTATCGATTTAAATTCGCCTTCAAAATCCTCACCAAACTTGAAAATAACCTCGTAAACATCTTTGGAATTATCAGTCAACTCAAAGCACTATGGAGGAAGAATAACTAGACTTTTATGCGTACTATGCACAAAGCATGAAGCAGATGAAAACTTTTCAATGCAAAATACCATTTCATTTTGCGTAGCACTAGTAATTTATGGATTCGAACCAGAGACAAACATAAAAGAATGCTGAAGAATATTGACATAGGCTTCTGCTGCTTACTCTGATGTGACTTCTACGTGGCTGACTCATATTTCCATCGCCAACTCTTAACGACCAAAGAACTGTCACATCGAAATGACAAATTATTCTACTAAAGCCTCAGGCGTCAGAGTGAGAATTGCCACCATCCAGGACTTTACTTTACTTCTCTAACATACTTCTTTCTATACTCTACTTAAATCTGTTGCGATAACAATCATAGTATATTCTCCCAAACTAAGCCAATAATTCAACTCTATACAGCAGACATCAGACACCACAGTAATTCACTATTTCTGGGAGACCTCGAAGTTCTTCTTGACGCTAGTGGTTGCCAGTAGTATTGAGGAACTAGAATCCGAATCCATGTGTATGGGCAAATTCAATACCAATTTCTAAATTCTTCGGTTCAGCAGAGACAGTTTGGAATTATCGCATTGTAACAGCAGTTATCTACATTTTACGTTTAAGTACAATGACTTCCAAAATTGAGTATACACCACTCATGTTCTTCATTAAACGTCTGAAGTAGCAACTTAAAATATTCATTTAATATTAATACTTACAGGAATGTTAAAGTGCTCATTATAGAATGTATTAACCAAGGAATCAAAAATGAGGAAATGATAATAACTTAATTGGCTAAATTTTTATGTTGAAGTTCCAAATTTGAGAGTCACAAAATTGAGTATAAACTTCATAAAAATTTCAATTTGGCCACCAGTACTTTTCTTTAAATGAACCAGTGTAATAGATTTCATGCTTCAATGCACCAGGAATTAATATCATTGAGCGAAATAAGTTTATATTTTTTTAATTCTTAAAATTAGCTCTAGAACTGAAACAAGTGTTGATACTCCGAAACTGTAATTCGAATGTCTGAATAAAGCAAAATTTGACACGAATTTGCAAAAAATGCTTCGAGTAGCCATGGAGACATACAAAAAAAATCATCCAAAAGTATAAAAAGTCTGAACTAATAACAAATAAGCCTGGTAGAGTAAGAAAAGGAATTCTCAATTCGACGGCTAAAAGAAACATTTTTAGCCAAATACGAAAAAAAATCTAAATTGATTGCTGTAGAAATTGTTACATCGACGTCTACTGCAATAGAAAGGAGTGTTTCAGCAGAAACATTTAGAAGAATGCTCAGGAGGAAAGCTAATTATAATGGAATTGTAGCTATAAAAAAACCCTTTCATTTCCAAAGTCAATAGAGATAAAAGAATTGCTTTTGCTAAAATGCATATTTCAAAGACTGAAGATTTTTGAAATAAAGTTCATATTCAGATACAAACGTAAATTTAATATTTTTGGAAGTAATGGTCGAATCTATGCTTGGTTAAAGCCTGATTCTGAACTATTTGCCCCAAAAATAATTCCTGCAGTCAAGCACGAGAGAAACTCAGTCCTTGTATGGGGTTCTATGTCTACAAATGAAGTGTGGATTTCGGTTTTCATCGATGGCGTAATGGATAAAATGAAATATTTGGATATATTGAATAAAAATTTGAAACAAAGTGCGCAGACATTAATTTTATGATCAAATTCTATTTTTCAACAAGACAACGACTTCAAACATGCAGCCGAAATTGTGAAGTTACGGTTATGATACAAGTATAAAATGCGATTACATACTCCATCTCAGTGCCCAGACCTCAAAGTTATCAAACATTTGCGATCCAAATTGGAAATATCTGCTCAGAAACACAACATCGGGAATAAAGAACACTTAAAAACTGTGATACAAGAAGAATGGGCAAATATAACCCCTCAGGCGACACAAACTCTTGTTAACGCCATCCCATGCCGTTTTGAAGTTGTTTAAAGGATATGATACAAAATATTAGTTCATGTAATTTTTCATTTTATTAACGAGTTAGAACTGTATACTCAATTTTGTGACTAAGAAATTTGTAACTTTGACATAAAGTTTATGTTAATAAAAATATTATCAATTCTTTGTTCTTGTTTATACATTTTATATGTTTCTTAATGTGTCTTTTATTATTCTTTCAGCTCTTAAGATTAAACGTGAATTTATTATAACATTTTAACACCTTTAATGAAGAGAGAGAGAGTAGTGTATACTCAATTTTGGGAGCCACTGTATATGGAAATGTGCATCAAGTATGAGGCAATATGCATCGTATATCAAGTAGGGAAATGGGCTAAATACCATTATGTGACTATATATACAGGTTAATTCAGAGGTACAGGACAACTTTAATGGCCAATTAATGCTCCTTTATCTGCTGAAGCATTAATGCTCGGTTTAAAAGCAATAATCTGCGGACAAATAAAGATAGAAAGATTCTATTTGCAAAGAAACAATGAGAAATGAAGCCGAGTTTTATTTTGTCCCGACACGAGAATTTATTAGTCGCCAAGCTTAAATTTTAATCCACCACACAGTTCAGCAGTTATTGGATTATTGTATTTCTAAGGATAAAAGATTGAGTGAAGTAACGTCTTACTTATCTCCAATCTGTCATCCTCCATTCAAAAGCTCAACTGTGAGACAGGGAATTACAGTTTTCCTCAGCATTTAAAATGTTTAGGTAGATTTTGTTCTGCTACACCATCAAAAATGGTGCTTATTGTTGTGATAAATGTGATTTCATGTCTAACAGCTTTTCTCAATGGAGAACGAAACAATGAACATTTATAAGCCATTATTCCGACCAAGGTTTGATCCCACTTAACGCAATAACTGTAGAACCACCTTGGAGGTTGCGGTATAAATTGTGAACTATGAAACCAATAATTTCCGATTTTCACGACGAAAATCCGGCTTAATTTCCAACTTTACAGTGCAAACGGCATATTTCTACCATCGTTCGTTTGAGAGTTTTATTGAGTTTTTTTTATTTACTTCTGAATCACCTTGTATCTACATAGATAGGTAATTCAAAATATAAAGTTTTGTTTCGAGCATTTGCACATTCATTTGTAATACAAAAGTACCTTAAAGTGCCAATGTTCCAATCAAAGAGAAGCATATCAACCAGGTGATGGTAATTTCGATTTTACTATTAAAAGTCTATTATTATTGAATGATTCGAAACTTTATTTAGAACTCTTTAAGATCTGACAATGAGCGTAATAAGGGCTTACAAATGTTTAAAGTGCCACCCACTTTTCACAAAATTAAGCACTATTTTTAAAGGTATAATAGAACATGCGCAAATGAATATTAATTGCAGTTAACTTCAGATGCTAAGCCGTAAAGGGAGAAACGCAGGATCTAAATTCACTAATCTGCTCTAAAAAGAAAGGAAAGCGTTTTCTGCGGAGCTTTTCGCATCATCCATTTTGAATAATATTTTGTCAGAAATGAATTTATTGACTAAAAGAATGATTCCTCTAGGCTGAAACAACACCAAAATTCTACTTGTCATAAAAATATAGTCCTTATTTACAATAAGTCAAACTGCTAGGAAGAGATGTTCGGCTCACTGAAGTGTTTATTCAAAAAATCATGTACAAGAAATCGTCTACTAGATGTGATGAAGATGACGTTCTTCTAGAACTAGCTGTATGCGAGCCTGATAGTCCAAAACAAACAAACCGACAAAGAACAAGTTAGTCATCCATAGAAAATATTACCTGCTGGTCAGTAGATGGAATCTTGTATTTATAAAAACAACTGTCTAAAATTACTCAATTATTTAGGAATTATCTGCTTTGGCAAATAGGAACTTTGGCTTTTGCCCAGCTAGATTTGATACCCAGACCACAGTGCGACTGTTAGTTTGCTTCTACTGCAAAGGAAGAAGAATCCTGTTTATTATGTTAATGCGATAATGTTTTTAGGCTAGCATACTATCTGCCATAATTGGCAGGCATTGATACGGGATGTTTAAGTGCTAAATAAACAAAACATGAAAAAAAGTGGGTAGGTAAGGGTTTATTTTACTAATAATCTACTAATCTTACTAATGGGGATAAAAAATCAATAAAGTTTAAGCAATCCAATAAAATAAACACGTAGAATAATATAAATGTTGCGAGGCTAATACTTTTTAGCCCAGTTATATTTTAAAGTTGACTGTACTTTCTTAATTTTATAATTTCCTTCTTTCACATAATGATAAAACTGGGCGCAAGTCAATTTAAAATTATAATGACGCAGAGTTTAGAGAGAATACGGAGCAGTAAAATATGGCGACAGTACCGTATATACGGGACGTATGGCAACTATCTGTAAATTACGACATACGGGATGCGAAAATCATTCAAAACGCTCTTAACCTTCCAGCGGGCGCGCGTATGCAAGAGATACTTGCATTGTGCATCGTATTACATATTTATATCGTTCTTTTATAAATAAATGTAAGTGCAATTTTTATTTATAAAAACTTTGTTTACTATTAAGCCAATAAATGCAGATAACATAAATAAAAGTCGCATTTATTTTTGTAAAATAACACGATATATATATGTAATACGATGCACGATATGTTGTAAAATTTGCGCAGGCGCTCCCTCTGGAAGGTTAAGGTCAGACCATTGTAGCTACAGCAAATACATGTGGTACGTAGTTAATTTGTGGATATTAATTTCTCCCTAAGAAAGGGTTTTTTAACTATTTTATTAGATTTTTAATTAAAAATGAATCAGAATTTTAACGTTCTTCAACAATTACTTCGGAATATATTATCGCACGAAAACCATTTTTGCACCATTTAAAAATTTAGCCTTCCAGGGATACTAATTTTATTTCAGTGAAATTTTTTTCTTGAATTTAAAAAAAAACTTTGAAATATAGTTTTAAACACAATTTTGTAACTGTGCTTTTCCGCAATAATTTTTTGTATAGTGCTTTACACAACCACACGGAAACAGAATAGTAAGATCAGTGGCAAATCCAGGGTGAACTATGGGGATGCATTCATCAAAAAAAGCAATGCTTTTTAGCTTGACGGGCTCGAAATATTTCCCATTTCCATTCGTACTTCTAGCTTTGACGCGCTCGAAAACATTTTTTGGATAGTTATTTCATTGTGTTTTTTAATAAATTGTCGAAAGTATTGTAGTGTTCTTTAAGATTCTTATTGTCTGGTGAGGAAAGTCTGTAAATTTAAAGTGTTTTGGTTTACATAAGCCATGAGGTTTGGCATTCGTCACGACGATACAAAATTTTTATAACCGCAGCCCCCCCCCTCCCCCGACCCAAATCCTGGATTCATCATTTAGTAAGATTGTGAATAATCGATGCGAATATGCATTCGATATTACGTGACCAGTTGGGAGCGCGCATGCGCCAACAGTCATTTTCCCAGTTTTGTTTGATCTTTATTTATTATGTGTTTTTGGTGAGTTCCATTTGCATGAAGTAGCTAAAAATATTGGGATTAAAGATGAAAGTCGTCGTTTCTTGTCTCCTCTCACAGTAGTTCATTTTAGGAAATTAGTGAAGATAGAAAATGAACCCATAATCTTTTCAGGAGATTAGTGCCTCTTAAACACGTTCTAAAAATCAACTGATGTTTATGGGTAGACGAGTTTCCATATCATAATGACAAATCCAATATTTTTCAATTAAAAATGCCAGTTCCTATCCTACGTCCTACCAGAATTGTTGAGGTAGCAAAAATCGCATTACCAAAATTAAGCCAATGAATCAATTTTGTAAGCTACACGTTACACGCTCTGTAGACAAGTTCCAGAATATCCAAATTTTCGATAAGACAGGACAAGATAGTCGTAAGCCGCCCATATCTGCAGTAAAACGTGTCAGAAATTACATGACGTTTAACAAGCCGGAAGACTCGGTTGATACACATGTCAGAAAAAGTGACTATTCAATAAAACACGATGATTTATCTCTACTATTTCAACACAACGGCTCGCCACTCCCCAGAATCGCCCTCACTGGATCATTTAAGCCCCCAAAAAAAGCGCAGCACAGGAAATAGTTTTAAAACTTCTTTTCTTAAACAAGGAGTCAGACATCCATTGGGGCAAATGAGATAGGGGCTTAATTGATCCTAGGACGCATGAAAATTTGCTATACTGATTTTTTTAAATTTTGAGTCAAGAGGTTTGTTAAAATTCAATTTTAAATATGTTAAAAAGTAAAAATATGATTAAGGCTTGGAACAAGACAGCCATCGATTTTGTAATGTTACATAAGCATACATATCGGTTCAAAAATTATTCATACAGATACAATCAGTGAGAAATTCCTAAACTTATGCGTATAGTAGAAAAATATAAGTACGAATTAAGGGAATTTTTAATTGTGAAAGAGTTAAAAAATGCAAAAATAATAACAAAGAACGATAAGAAGTAAGAATCCGGCGGATGACGTCATCAGAGGCCATTCAGGTATGCAGATTCAAAACCAGAATAGGTTTTCTGTAGAGGAAAAAGACTTTAAGGTCTGAATTTAATATGAATTTCCTCTAAGGCCTGAACCTATCCCGAAATATATTGGAAAGAAAAACATTTATCCACAAAGAGGAAATTAAAAACAGTCTTTTAAACAAAGCATGAAAAGAAGGGCTTAAAATCTTACTAAAGCTGTGGAGTGGAATAAAAGAAAGAACGCCGTTGCAAAAGTCAACTTAGTAGATAGGTGTGCGCACCTATCTCCATCTAGTGAGGCATACACTAACTAAAAACTTGATAATTTTTTTTGTAGATTTTTCATTAAAAAAATTTTGAGGTTTTTATTTTGTGTTTTAGTATTTTAAAAAAATTTAATTGTTTTTGTGCATTTTTATAATTTTTATTTTCATTTTTTATTTTATTATATGTATAGTAGAAGTTACCAACCTAACGCATGAAGCTGCCCGCTTGATATCTAATACCATAGTAGTATATCTCATTAACTACAAATGCATAACTTAAAATAAATGCTTTATGATATGCATAGTAGTACATCAAATAATGCATATTTTCGCATAAAATAATTTTGTTGTTGCTTCATGTCCCCCTGGCCCAAGATTAGACCAGGTCCATGACACCATGTCGCTCTAACAACTCCACAAGTCCTTCGCCCTCCCCACTCCACAGCTGCCTCGCAGAGGCGCCAATGCAGTCAATGGTATGGGCAGGAGAAGCAGGACAGGAACAAGGGCAAGAAGAAAAAGTATTTTCCTTATCGATGAATTTTAAGCTTTTAATGTGTCCATTACGCAACCTGGCCAATGCAGTCTGAGCGGATCTTGTGCCTACGGACTGTAGAGACAGACCAGGACGGTTCCCGGCATACCAATCATGTGTGGGAGGATTTCTCCAAGCAGAATTTGCTATAGCCTTGTGAATAGAATATATTTCGGACGTGAAGAGTTCACTAGAGGTTGCAGAAGGAAGAGCACTTCTCTCTTTCGCAAGCACGTCTGCCTCCTCATTGCCAAATACTCCAACATGGGATGGAATCCATTGGAAGCAAACTCTACTTTTTTGCGAAAGTGTAGCAATTTTGGAGATAACCTCTTGACCGTTTTTTTCTCGAATTTCCGGCCAATTTTTTAAGTATTGAATTGAACTCTTGCTGTCCGTCAAAATATAGATGTCGCTATTTTCAAAATGTAGCGCAAAATTTAAGGCTTCTCGGATGGCAAGAAAATAATTTTTAAAAAGCTAAATAAAATACAAAGTGTATACATAATTTAGAATAAATCAAAAAATATACTTTTTATAATGTAACCGGTAAAATTATTCATGTTTATGATCAGGGCTGTCGGTTTGAAAAATCCTATTTAGAAAAGGCGTCGATTTGCAAAATTTTAAGGTGTAATTAATCAGAGAACAGGTTACTTTGTTTTGGCTCCTCATTAATTTTAATGGGTAGGTATTTTTCATTGCGCCATAGACGCTTAAATTCCTAATTACGATTCTCATGGGGCGCGAAGTTAATGTATTCGAAGGAGCTCAAATTTATTAAGATGGCTCCGCAAAGAGAGCAGGAATCTACATTTCCTAAAGACATCAGAACATGGAATGAATCGTTTCCTTCCTTTATAACATCTTATAAGCGATACAAAATCTAGAACTTCTCATAATCTCTTTTTTATTTAATCTAAATTGAACACACTACTCTAGACGGAAGATTTAAATATTCTGTCGGAAATATTGATTGAAATTATGATATTGATTGAATTTATGATTAATACTACTCTTGCGTCAACGAATATAACGGGTCTATTCTGGTATCCCCGGTAGGGGTGGGGGGCGGCACTTTTTCCGCACGTTAACAACCGGAAAAAGGGCGGCCCCCCACCCCCACCGGGGGTACCAGAATAGACCCCTAAGTAAGGTACAGAGAATATGTCAGGGAAGCGTAGTTTTCTTAAAGCAAAGTTCTGGGTGCTGAGATTATCACTCTGACGCCTGGGGCTTCAGTAGAATAATTTTTCATTTTGATGTGGCAGCTCTTTTGTCCACAAAGCAATGGCTCTCAGAACGTGTATAAGCCACATCGAAGATATATCAGTGTAAACAGCATTAAACCTAATTCATTTTCCTGCAGTCCTTTTATATCCCAGTTACTTCTTCGAATGCATAATTTCTTTTTGCAGAATAAATGGCATTTAATATAGAAGCTTATTCATCTGCATTATGTTTGGCGCATGCTGCACTTCAAGATTTCGACGAATTTCCTTCATTCTCTTTTGAACTCACCGAACATTCTAATGATGTTCGTGAAGTTATTGTTAAGTTAAGCGAAATATTTGAACAGGAATTTGAATTAATTCTTGACAAACTGGTGAATTATGAAATAAAATCTTTCGATTCATTTATGAAAGCTACTCTATCAAGGTACGTTAAAATATCTACAACCCCAACTTATTTCCATTTTATGTTGTTAAGTTCTTTGGTTGAAACGGTAGCTTTGTACATATTTAACGACACCCATTGCTATACTTTTGCAAAGGTCACTTCGCTATGCCTTAAAGCTGCCTATGACAGATGCTACAAGGACTTGTTTAAGGAAAAGGAAGAATTTGAGAGCCTAGGATGTTATTGCAAAAGAATAAACCCCCTCCTCCTCTCTGAAGAAGGCAAAAGTGAATTTTCAATTTATCATCAACAGCAAATTAGATTACTGCTTTTAAGTTTACTGGATGTCGACTATGAGAATTTTATCCTTACCGATTCTGAGCAAACGCTGCTCAATGCAATGATACCTCAAATCTCGTGACATTTGAAGAAATTCCCGCAGGCTCTGTAGTATCAACGGACGTGTCATGAGAATATCTGCATCGGCTGATAAAAGCTGCATAGAAAAGATGAACCGTTTGAGTTTAGATGAGTATTCTTCTCGTGCAAGTCGAATCTGTGATACGGTGATTGAAAATGCTTCAAATTTTTATCGTCATACCCAAGAAAAATCAATCATTTTTAATCTGGAGTATTTGGAATTGCGCTGTAATTAAGTAACTAGAATACAAATTTATTATCCACGATTAATATCAGAATACCCTTTTATGCTATTTTCATATAATTTACAATTTCGAACGATATTTTATTTCCGTGTCTTCCGTCTTCCTACAGCCTGTTTTGAGATTTCATCTGTTAATACGAATTAAATGAAGCGGGGGGCAGAGATACTGTTTAAAAAAAGAATCTGAGAGCCTGGGTTTCTATTGCAAAAATCTAGGTCTCTTTCTGCTCTCTGAAGAAGGTGGATGTCAGTTACCAGTTGATCTCTACCAGCAAATGCAACTTGCAAGCCTGATGTCGATTCTAAAATTTCGCCCCGACATTGAGGAAAGTTTTTCTTGCACCAGCTGGAGGAATTCCCGCAGACCATGAGGTATCAAATTAAATGACATATAAATCTCACTCTTATTCAGTTGATGAAACCAATACAGTAAAGAATATGAACTCTTAAGTGTAAACGAGAACTCATTTCGCTCAGTTCGAGTTTTTGTCATGTCAAAAAAACTGTTAGTTTTTTAGTGCTGCATTTTTAAAATTTAGATGCAATGTAATGGAAGAGAAATAAAGTGTTTTATGTAAACTTTTCCCTTAATTGTTTTAAGTCTTTATATGAATTCACATTTTAGTATTCTTAAACCATAGGATTATGAAAGAAAAGTAAAGGATGATAAAGGTGCGAAGAATATAATAAAGATTGTGAATGACAACTATTTTAAAAGTGTAAATACTATTGTTCTTCTTAAAAGCAAAATATTTATTGAAAAATTTTAAAAAGTGATCTATTCTGAATTTGAGATCCAAACTTTATATTAATTTAATGACTTCCGTTTAAATGAATTTCTTTGACATTAGAATACCTTACGCATTTAGTAACTATTTCAGTAGAAGGAATTTTAGCAAAAAAAATCTTCAATTTAATTTTAATATTTGTTTTTCCGATGTTTTTTTCTTCTTTTTGTGGACATGCATCACAGGTTAAATATCTCGTATATGAAATGATTGATTTATATTTAATGGCTAGAAATTCACAGGTGTAAAACTGCATTTAATATAAATGCTTTTATATTTATAATCTGTCTTAAAGCGTTTTCGTGTTAACCATTTAAAAATTAAACTTTATCTATTTAAGTAGATGACATATTTCGCTTTGGGAATGTGTTGTCGTTTTGATTCAATTAGAAACGCACAGATTACTTGATGTTAATGGATTGGATGTTATTTTTATAACAAAAGGTTCAGTTCGAACTTTGCCCTAGTTCGCGATAAATGGTGATAAAACAGCTATCCAGCGGGAACGCATCTGAAATGAACTTCAACGAAAGGTTGTCCATGAATGATTTCAAATTTAATTGTCCAATAATTAAGTGCACGGGTAAATGATTTTAAGACAAATTATAAAACAACTCTTTTGTTTTATATTTTTAACACTGACTACTTATCCCGCGATTTCCGCGGATTGAAAGCAAGTGCATTTTCTGCTGCATCCTGCGATTTTAACAAGCTAATGGGTCTACTTAGTACTTTTAGAACGTTGAATCGTATTATACTAATAAAGCTTTACATGTAAGTAACAATTCGCTTGGTTCAACGGTATTTGAACATATTTTCAAACTTTGCATCTAAATAGTTATTTTAAAAAAATCCATAGTCGGAAGGTTAAATATATTTTCCATATGATATTCTAACTATCTATCGGGATAAATTTTAATATTGACGTGAAAACGTCTTTCTGCTCGTTACAGTGATAATCGGTCGAACTTTATGTGAAAAAATACCGTCAGATTTGAATCGCTATTAGCTTCGAGACTAATAATGCGAAAAGAATAGTTGACCCCACAACGGATAGATCATATCTGTAAGAGTTTGCCGCATAGTATTTGCTTTGCCTGTGACGTCATCGTACAACAGTGTAGGCGCATGCGCGTGATTGTTATGAATTAACTTTACGTAAAGTTATAAATAAGTGTAGCGTGGAAACGCGTTTAGCTAGGAGGTTGATTCTGGTGTCATTGTAAAGAGCTTGAGGAGTATTACTAGGACCCAAAGTGCGACAATAAAAAATATCAGAATATAAGTAAAAATCGGTATTAAATTGAAAATTTCCAACTCCGCATGTTTTTTTTATTATAACATGCAGAGTTTGTTTCGAATTCTACGAAACTTACAGAATACTTGACAATATGTAAAAGAAACATTGTATTAAAATTTAAATTCAAAAATTTCAATATTACGAGAAATATGAGCATTTGTAGTAAATGTTTTACTGCGCATACGTGAAATGTAGTTCTATATACTGTGAACAGAAGGCGCCATGAAAATCTACTCTAAATAAAACGCAAAGGCTCAGTTCGGGTCCGTGCCGTAGATTTTTCGTGAAAACGTCGGGATAAAATCATGAAACAAGTATTCCGTATTAATATGTAATTTAATTATCAATATCTTTAATACAATATTTACACAGAGTAGTATAATGATTACGGAATAGAAAAATCACAAGCTGCCACAGACCCTTGCTACATGCGATAAACTTGTGATTTATCTATTCTGTAACCATTGCTAATGGTTACAGAATAGATAATGGCGTGCGATTGGGAGACTGGAAGTAACGCAGACTCTGATATAGGTCTGTAAAATCCTGAACGTAGCCAAAAGCGTCATATTACAGATGAGGAATGGAGGTTAAAAACAACCAGGTCAAGTTCGAAAACGATCCGCAACATTCTCTTGGGACCGTTCATTTCGCAAATATTTTTTAAAGAATTAGCAATTTATGTCAGCCCAGATTCCAAGTAAGTTGATGCAGCCACAGGAACATGACTTTACAGATATACCGTGAGTGACAGACTGCATAAAAGACTATTTTCAAGGAATCGTGATTGGTCTCCCACAAATTCTGGCTGCGAAATGCACGCGGTTGAAGTAGTATAGATATCATCGTACCCAGGACTTTACAGAAATACCGTGTGTAATAGGTGCATAAAAGAAGACTATCTGCAAGGCCGCCAGGATTATTCTCCCTCTAATTTTAATTGCGAAATGCGCTCGGTTGAAGTAGTGTTGATATCAGAGTGGATTGGAGTACTAAGGACTAGAGTCGAGTTCTCTTTACTGATGAATCCCGTTTTCATTTCGTGATATATTCCAGCCGCATTACAATCGGGAGAGATCGAAACATACGCAAGAATCCTGCAAAGATCCGTGAAAGGCATCGATTCAAAGGTGGTGAGATCGTGATCATCATTTTGAACCGTCTCATTGCCCTACACATTTTCTCAGTGCATCAATAGATGCTGAAATATACGGAGATGAAATTTATGAATCATCTCAAGTTGCATAGGGTTGCACTTGGCAATAACTTCTTTCTAAAGCAGGATAACGAGTGTCCTTCCCCATAGCTCTGCACTAGCGACCGATTGCCTTCAGAGTAAAGGAATCTAGTTTCTAACGTTTTAATTTTGGTGATTATAACTGAAAGGTTTAATTTTTTTGTTCAAATCGCAGTGTTAAAAGATTCTACTGCAATAATCAATATGATCATTTCTATAACATTTCAGCAATATTATAATATATTCAGATATCATATAAAGTTACTCTTATAATAACTCTTCAATGAAAACTAATTGAAATTAGTTTTTCTCTGAAGCATAGGTAACCGGGCGCAAATGTCGCAAATTGTGAACCAAACGCGAGCTAAGTCGCCCAGCGAAGCGAAGTCAACGGAATAATGGTTGTAAGAAATTTGGCGGAATTCTGCATTATTTGGCGATTTTTCGCTTGCGCCCGGCTAACTGAAAAGTACCGAAGCGTATAAAGAAAGTTGAACCAGGATTGGGCTAAAATCAGCATTACTCAATCAACCTCCTTTATTTAATTAATTGATTACTTATTGAAACTGAATTAAAAGAAAATATGGGATCAACTTGATAGCTTCTTAATTCTGATTATCATTGGAAATGAATAACCGTTTAAAGCTGGACATGCACGATCACTCCATTCCAAACCATTTCAATTTTCAATTCATTCATTTAAGTAGGTCATTCACTGGCCGCTCCACGATAACCACACACTCATCACCCACAGGCACTCCAATCTCCTACTGCACCTATTCTTCCCCTCGCTTTCCTTCAAAACGCGAATCTCCGCCAGTGTGAGAGAGCCCCACGCATTTACACCGGGTGCATTTCAGCATTTACGGCCCTTGAGTCCAAATGGAGTTCAAGCGAAGTTAGATTTTCAAACACATCATTTCAATTCTCATAGGATTTTTGCATCGACGTTTTTTTCTTGTTTTTTTTGGGGGGGGCGCGGTGCGACTGAATTTGCGCAGCGTGGAGTGACCGTTTTCCCAGCTTAACCCTTTCTAAGGCCTTGGTAAGTATGGAAGAGTTTTCTGGTTTGTTTACTTACATTAAAAACCTTGACTTTTTCTCCTGACATGTTGGACTTCCGCTTTTGAAGATTCCGTTGACTCAGCATTTCACCGGAATTACGTAGTTCCAGCACTTAAATGTAAACAAACAAAGCATAAAACTCGTCCATACTTACCACCATGTTCAGCAATTTTTAAATGCAATTTTAAAGGTTAGCGTAAGTTCGTGCCAAATGTTTCGATGAAACAAAAATCTAGATGTTCCCGTTTCTTATCTGAAACCATAATGAAATGTCTTGACTTGGTAATTAATTAAATTAATTAACAAAAAAATAATGCTATCCAATAAGCTAAATGAATTTCCTTTCTTAAATTAATCTCACTCCCAAAGTTATTTTTATTAAACCGCTACTGGAAAAAAAAATGGCCCTTTAAAAAGTAAAGACGCATAGAAATACCTACAATGTTATTTGCTAGTAACACGAGTCGCTTAACTTTGTGTGCTGTGAAGATTTCAGAACAGCGCCTAAAATCGGCCCCGCCAAATTAGACACCTGGACCCGTCGGCAAAACTCCACAAGAGAATTTGTACAAAGAGCTTCTTTTCACTCCGTATCTAGTGACACTTGGCACACAAAGCCTTTTCGGAAACTCTCAATTAAGAAGGAGTGATGGATGTCCGTTCTCAGTTGAACTGAGACGCGACGGTCCATAAAAGAGACCGCTAATAGCCAAGACTGTCACTGGATATAAACCAACCGCCTGGTGAAAGGAAGACCTCATTGGTGGACCTCACGAATTGGGGCAGAAAACTTCACTTGTTGGGCGGACCTCGGCCCTAGAAAAACGAAGATTTAAGCAGCGGCGGGAGAGAAGAGTTGATTGTGATCGGTGATCATTTTTTTTTTGATCGGTTTCCGATCTTAGCATTCGTTTTTGGAGTGCTGGATCTTCGGATCTGTGGTAGAAGAACTGAGTCCCTTGCGGCCAGTTGTGAAGCAGAGTTCAGAAGCTGTACGCTTCGCTTTAACTGTTTGAGGAGAGCATAGCTCTCGGATCTGAACTGTTCGAGTTTATTCGATATGAGCGGTTGCTCATGAACTTTCAATTATTGAACATTCAATAAATTTCAGTAGAGCCGTTGCTCTAAGTGACTGGAAATTCTACCTGCAGAGGCGGTCTCAAACACCATCCTACAAATTTACTCACGTCTGTAATATCCTGTATATAACTTATTATTTATTCTGTAATCTATAATAATCAAGATACCTCGAGTAACTTTAAAATAAAAGTATTAGAATTGATTCTAGTCTAGCTGTTGACTCACGCTACCCGTGGTCTCACGACGTCACAGTGCATTGCTAGTCTTTTACTACAGTGCGATTGCTTTGGTGAGGGGAAAAAGTGATTGTTTAGTCATACCACTAGAATGCACTCAACAGTTCTAAGTACCCAGATAGCAATTTTAGTTTGCAGAAGTCTTGCACTGCAAATTTGCAAGCTTGCAGCAAGGTTGACACGAAAAGAGTGCAAGTGTGAAACAAGCTTGCAGCAAGTTAACGCAAGCTTCGAAGTCACCACGCGACGAACTTTCATCAATCTTGCCACGTCAAACTCATTGCAAACATAGCAAAAACAGAGTACGAGCACAACCTCGGATTAAAACTCGCGACCTAGCGCTTGCTAAGCGGACGCTCTAACCACTCGGCCAGATAAACTCGGAGAGGAGAAGATAGATTTCGCTAATGCATCGTTCGGTTCGGTTCGCATACGATTTATTTTAAACTCTTTTCTTGATTTCATTAATTTTTTAAATTTTGCGTTGAGAACATGATTTGAAATCAAAGAGAGAGCGATTTTCGCTAATAACTACGTTTTGCTAATAGAATAAATTATGAAATTAGGGTTCAAATGTAATTACTTTTAAAATGGGACAAAAAGGAAGTTATTATTTTTCAACAAGCATTGACTGTTTTTTAGGTTTAAATTTGTTTATAAACGTTAACATTTAAGAAAAGGGCGATATAGTTTTCTTTAAAGTGCGAGTTCTATATTTAGTAAAAAGATGGAAAATGTTTCAAATTTTTTTATAAAAAAGTTAGTTTTTTCACAAATTATCATTGATTTATTGAATTAATAAAAAGAAGGACGGTCTAGGAGAGGCTATTAAAAATCGGATGTTTTTTTAAAACAGAGACAAAGATAATTATCTCTTATTGTGCTACTTTGCATTAAGCTTGTTTTGCAAACTCACAGCAAGCTTGCATTGCAAGGAGGGGTGGCGCTAGTTGTCACGGCGAGCTTGTGGCAAACTCGTTTTGCAAGCGAGGGTGGGTTAAATAATTATATTATTAATTATTATTATATTTATGAGAGTACAAAAAATATGAGTATTTAAACTGTAAATTAGCAAATGGAAATAGTAAGTAATTGGCATAACTGTTTTATTTATAAAACAAGTACGTAAGTAACTGGAAGGTCTCAGGTTTCCCATCCATGCAATAGAGATTGAGAAATATATTTTTCTATTTTCATTTGGCAACGCCTTTGACCAGACCATAAAGTTCAATCACACTTTAAGCATGTTGTATCAGTCATATTGAGGCGAAGTGGCAGAAAATATCACAAAGCCTGCGTGACTTTCTTGGAGAACATTCGCAAACAACGATATTCAAATCTGTAATATTCTTTTCTGAAATAAAAACGAAGATGGTATTTTCTATCGAGAAGTGCTCCTCAGCACTAGGTTTGGTACATTTCAAGATCCCGATGATCTTCCTTCACAATATTTAAAATTTACTGATAATTCCAAAGATCTTCACGATGTTATCATAAAATTGGGCAAGATTTTTAAAAAAGAATTTGAGGCGATTTTTCACAAAATATCAAAACGGAACATATTGGAAGATTTCGATTCATTTATGAAAGTTACTTTATCAAGGTGCATAAAAATGTCCGCGAGACCAACTTATTTCAGTTTCGCATTATTATGCTCTTTGGTTAAAAGTACTGCTTGCGAAATGTTTACTGATCTATAATATTTTTGTTTTGCTAAGGTCTTTGCTATGTCTTATAAGGTCACTATATCTTATAGCAGTGTATGGCAGAATCCTGGGTTCTTATTGTAAAAAAATAAACCCCACTCTCCCCTCTGACGATGATAGAAGGATACCAATCGATTTCCAACAGCTAATTAGCGATTTGCTTGCAAGTTTAGAAAATATCGACGACAAAAATTTCTCTCTGACAGATTCCGAGGAAAAAAATACTGGTTGATACTTTAAATCTCGTGCCAGCAGTAGGGAACCTTATTGAAAATGAAGGAACAACGATCTTGTCTTCTGAATCTGACTCTTCGTCTAGTGATACCAGTGATATAGAAAAGGCGATGGGGGTGTCTGAATTTCGACGAGCATGAAAATGATTATTCTAGAGTAAATGAAATCTGTTGTACCTGTGACGGGAAATGTTCCTTGTAATTTTAGAATCATACCAAAGACAAGTTCTTGAAAGGAAAGTCTTTTCCTAGAAAGAAATCTCGACCAATCCCGATTAGAATATAAATTTTATGTAATGATCTTAAATATAAAAACAATTTTAAGAAACAGCTTCCTCATTTGCAGCATTGAATCTTCACACGAGTATACAATTTAGTGCCCACAATCGGTATTCCACGTGCTTAGATGAAAAGAAATGTAAATGAGAAATAAAGCTCCAAAGGAACATCAAATATAAGTGTGTCGAAAAATGTATTAGTTGGAATCTCCATTATCGCTAACGGTGACAAGTCGCCAATACTGCAGAGAAAGATGGATGCTAATGTAAACAATGAAGTGAAGTGGCTAAAGTTAAAGTTTAATCCAACTTTCATTTTCAATAGAAATTTATTTTTGATATTTATTGCTCTGTCTCTTAAGGGGTCTATTATGGTACCCCCGGGTGGGGTGGGGTCCCCCCCTTACCCCCCCCCCCCCACCCGGCCCCCCACCGGGGGGTACCATAATAGACCCCTATGTCTTATTTTTGAACCTTTACGGTTCATGATCCTGCCTGGTAGTTAAATTATGCGGTTTGATTTTTAGAGTTGCCATATTGGCAACAGACTCTGGTATTCCAGCTTATAGATACCAACCAGCAAGTGAATGAATCGGAGTAAAATATTCGAATCCCAATGCTCTTTCAAAAAGTAATAATTCCATCTCCAAATAATCCCATGAGCATTTCGTTACCATTTTGTATATGAGATCGAATCTTCCATGTTCGACTTCTATAACAAAGTTTTAGCTGAATTTCCCTGTCCTAATTCATTTCAGAGTTAGCAAAGATTAATAGCGGTATGTCATGCATGTTATTTAACCTTTCAGCAGGAGCGCGTATGAAGAAAATAGTTATATCGTGCACCGTATAACGCATTTGTATCTTGTTTTACAAAAATAAATACAACTTTTATGTTATCTGTATTTATTAGCTTTATATTAAACAAAGATTATATAAATAAAAATTGCACTTAAATTTGTAAAATAAAGATATAAGTATGTAATACGATGTACGGTATAAGTTTCTTCTGCATACGCGTGCCTTCTGGAAGGTGAAATATAAATCACAAATTCGGACGATAACGATTTATTTCCGTGTCAACAGAATGAGCACTCATATTTAAGATTAAATTGTAAGCTTTTCAAATTATTGAATTTTTTGTCTCCATTTACCTGCATCCTATATTAATAATCCCGCATTCAAGAAGGACATTAATAAATGTAACAAACTGTATGTTGTTACACATATTAATGTACGCGTTTCATGTGTTTTCATATTAATTATTTGAAACTTTTGCACTATCTAGTTCGAAGAGAGACTTGCAGTTTTGAGAATTCTAGGTTCGCAAGGCAATTCCACTGAAGATCTGTGTATTCGGTCTGCTGCACGCTAAATCATACGTAGGGGGTTAAACATCATCCCGCTGGTGTGATACCCACAACCCACGTCCATAGACTCACCCATAGGGTTTAGAGTCCACAAGGGTGGACGGGTTCTGGTGTGATGCGGAAGTTTGGAGAGAGGGGTGACAGCTCAAGTGTCGTCTTCTTTATCTGACAGCGTTTTAAAATGACGAGGTCCGTCCTAAAACAGCCCTCGCGTTGCTTCAAAACGGGACGTTAATATAACTAAACTGAACTAAACCCAAACTCAGTTTTGAGAGTGTTGTAACGTTTTGATTCAAGTAAGTCTTTCAAGGGAATTTTAAGCATAAATATTTTGCAATTAATTAAAACCTGTCGGGGATTACTTTGAAATTTCTCTTATTTTTTGAAAGCAAGTTAAAGATATCGCTTTCGAAATATCCTATGTAATTCAATTTTCATTAGCTAAATGTTAAGGAATGCTATTTTCGTTCCCAGTTTCAGTAAGAATTTACTAACGTAAAACAAAACTGTATTATTATACAGTCGTTCATACGTTTGCATCTTTCTACATAATGTGTCAACAGTTACCAATGATTTATTGCGAAAGTTTTTATAAAGATTCAATGACTTTTCTTTTTTTTTAAATTATGAAGTTTTCTCAAAAGCATGCATGTTAAGATTCTAAAGATCACAGTAGAACATTGAAACACTAATACCATTGATATACCAGATATATACCATTTTTAAGACTCAATACATACCATGAATCTCATATCAATACATCTTAATCTTTTCTCATCAAACTTTCACCATATCGCGGACGATTTTTTTTGAAATTCGCGAGCATAATAGCACAAATTTCAAAATTGTATGAGCATCCAATATGCATAAAACTAATTTAGTCGTTTCCCGCTTAAGATGTGTTAAAGTATTTCACTAGCTTTGGCCAGAATGCTGTTCTATGTCACACAGTTTTTGACTTCTAGAAGATTTTTTTTAGAATTTTCAGAACAATGCAACGCTTAAACTTAATATTTTAGTTTCCGTGTCTTGAAATTTCTGAAAAGACATGCTGTATCTTCACACTATCCCTTTTGTATGAATAACGAGCTATTCCTCGAAATCGTCCGGGCGATATCACAAATGGCAAAATTTTCTGCCAAAAGGTATGAATTGTTTTTACAGGGACTGACTTGCAATTCTGCAAAACAAGGTCATTTTGGACTTTTGCTAAGTGAAAAAAAATGTATTAATAAATTATTTAACTCGGTTTGTTTGTCAGTTTATTTGAACCCAATGAATAAATAGATATTCATCCATATTTCTCAATATTTAAAATTCGCTTTTATTCGAGTTAATATCATTATTTATAAGTAGGATGCATCTCTTAAAATCTACCAGTTGTATATTTTAGAGAAATAAAACTGGTTAGTTGGTAAAATTGGCTTATATTAAAATTGCCTTGTTTACAAATATTTTAGCTATGCAGATATTAACCCTCTGTTAGTCGCATCTATATTAGAATAGGCCAGACATTTCAGAAACTCTCGGGAATGTGGGCGTGCTACTTGCCAAAAGAGATTCAGACCAGACAGTCTGTCAACAAATTAGCATACATAAAGGGATACTGTTTTGATTCTGTGATGTTTTAATATCAAATAGGAGTTATGACATGCGTTTTTTAGCAGTTTCTTTTCTTTTTTTATTTTATGTTGATTCATCGCCTCGGAACTCCGTTAACCTTCCGGCAGGCGCACTTACGCAAATTTTACGACATATCGTGCATCGTATAACATATATATCGTGTTATTTTACAAAAATAAATGCAACTTTTATTTATGTTATCTGTATTTATTAGCCTAATAGTAAACAAAGGTTTTATAAATAAAATTCCAATTAAATATATAAAATAACGATATAGATATGTAATACGATGCACAATTCAAGTATCTCTTGCAAACGCGTGACAGCTGAAAGGTTAATATCAAATAGAAGTTATACTAGAATGAATTTATTTTTCCACTTCTCGAAGATCTTTACTTCCATTTCCGTTAAAAAGGTTCTTTCTTTCCCGTAATTAGAATTAATTTATTTTTCCGCTTCTCGGAGATCTTTACTTTCGTTTTCGTTAAAAAGGTTCTTTCTTTTTCGTACTTAATTTTGGAATTGAATATTTATATATCTTGCAAAACGCAAGTTAGTGTCAATTGATTCATCATTTCAGTTTTTCTTGCTTTTTTTATTTCTTAAGCACACCGCCAATGTGCATGAGATTTTCTACAACTTTCGTTAATAAATCTGTGACAATCATATCCGAAATATTGTTAGCAAGCTAATAGCCCGTCTTAGACGACCACAAATCTTCTAGCATCTAAAAGATAAGCAGGCAATTTCAACCAGTAGCAGTTTTTAATGCATTACAATTTGAATTTTTCGCACAGGACACCTATTTACATTCATATTGAAGCTAATTATTATAGTCATATGGAAAAAATTATTAAAACCGGATAAACGTATCACAGAATAGTTTTTATATCCGTTAACTACAATGCGACCATTTAACCCTTTGGACTCCAAAAGATAATAATGATACACACGTGTGAGTGTAAGGATTGATTTAGCGCTCTAGGAAGCTGAAAAATATTGTTGTTAATTTGTTTCAATTCCTAAAAATTAATCTGTGTGTTCTTCCTATTATATGGTTTTTATAATAAGCTCTATCCAACAAGAATATGAAGAAGATGCATCATTCAGAATGTCGAGTCTGACTCGACATAAGAGTGCAAAGGAGAATGAAAATTATTGCAATTAACGAAAGGTTAAATAAATTTAAATTTATATTTATAAAATCTTATCTCCCTCCTCCGAGAAACTTTAATAACTAATTCTGCATGATGCAATAAAATTCAAGCTAAGAAAATACAGGCAAAATGGAACATCAGTTTTATCCCTATTACTTTGTTCTGATACATATTTAGAAAACTGAACCAGAATTGTGCCAAAATCGGCATTTCTCAAGTAACCCTTTCCTGCAAGTGATGCCAAAAGGCAACACCAGGGTAAAATTCTTTTATATTAATTTCTGCTTTTAATTTGGACTGGAAAATGTTTGATGGAATCTAGATAACAATATAATCTGGATACAAATGAATAATTTTAATTAATTAATCTGTATGAAATTAGTGAAATAATTTATCTGGAATTAATGAATAATTTTAAATATGAAGCAGTCGTTTAAGTCGTTTTCTTCTCATTCAATTTCTAATATTTTTTACTGGCGAATACTTATTTGAGCTCTAGAAGATTAAGTAATAGACTTATTTCGAGTTTAAACGGGAATGAATAAAAAAATATATTCGATCCATTTCATCGCTGTCTCTTTTTATTTGGAGATCTTAAACCTGGAATAAAAACTGGAGATACAGTTCCAATACTTTATCTCCGGTTATTACTCGAATAGTCGTAACCCTAAAGGGCGTATGAACTTTCAAACCGTTCAAAGGCATTATTTTCAAGACGAAACAACCACGAACCATGGTAAAGGAGCAAACCCACCACGAAACATCTTCGCTTAGCAGTCGCCAATGGAAGGGATGGGTTCTTTAGAAGCGCTTTGGAGTTTAGTTTAGCTTAGTTATATTAACGCCCCGTTTTGAAGCAACACGAGGGCTATTTTGGGACCGACCTCGTAATTTTGAACTACGGTCAGATAACGATGACGACACTTGAGCTGGCACCTCCCTCTCCAAACTTCCGCAAGGCTGTCACCAAAATGGAAGGCGCTTTCAAGACCATCAGGAACATTTGCGATACACTGACCCAGGAGAGAGACCATAACTGACTCCAATGATGTCTTGAGGGTCAGTGTTACTTCTATTTTATCATATTGAAAGACTGTTACCACAGACCCTTGCTACATGCAATAAACTTGTGATTTACCTATTCTGTAACCATTATACTACTCTGAGTAAATATTGTGTTAAAGAGATTGATAATTAAATTACATATTAATACGAAACACTTGTTTTATGATTTTATCCCGACGTTTTCACGAAAAATCTACGGCGCGGAACCGAACTGCGCCTTTCTTGTGTTTTATTTAGAGTAGCTTTTGATGGCGCCATCTGTTGACAGTCTATAGAATTACATTTCGCGTATGCGCAGTAAAACATTATTTACTACATATGCTCATATTTCCCGTAATATTCAAATTTTTGAATTCAAATTTTAATGCAATCTTTCTTTTACGTATTGTCAAGTATTCTGTAAGTGTCGTAGAATTCGAAAGAAAACTCTGCATGTTATAATCAAAAAACATGCGGAGTTTGAAATTTTCAATTTAATACCGATTTTTACTTATATCCTGAAAAATATTTTTATTGTCTCACTTTGGGTCCTAGTAATACTCCTCAAGCTCTTTAAAATGACACCAGAATCAACCTCCCAGCAAAACGCGTTTCCACGCTACACTTATTTATAACCTTAAACAAAGTTAATTCATAACAATCCCGCGCATGCGCCTGCACTGGTACGATGACGTCACAGGCAAAACAAATACTATGCGACAAACTCTTACAGATATGATCTATCCGTTGCGGGTTCAACCATTCTTTTCTCATTATTAGTCTCGAAGCTAATAGCGATTCAAACGTGACGGTGTTTTGTCACACAAGAAAGTTCGACCGACTATCACAGCAACGAGCGGAAAGACGTCTTCACGTCAAAATGTTCCTTGGCATTTGTCCACCAGTGTACTTGATTCTTAATCAGCTCTGCAGAGCATTCTTTTTTTTTATTACACCACTCTTGCAGCCAGGAAGTGTGTGAAAAATCGATTACAAGATTCCATCTTTACAAACATGAAACAAGTCAAAAATAAAAGGGTTAAAAAAACTAATTAGAATCAGTGACGATAACAAAAAAAAGTTTCCATATTAGGTAGTTTATTAAAGGGGATAATGAAAAACGAAGCGTTTTCCATAGAAAATAGTTTAATAAATGAGATAATGCATTATCACTTGATTGAACATGCCTGAATGATCTCTAGATATGTTATGCATGACTGATATTCTTGTAAAATTTACAAGACTATCCATTTTTAAAATTAAATGTTGAATGGAATAACGGACGGCCATAGTTTCCGAATAACAGTATAATATTTATAGTCTGGAACAAATTGCAACCGTTTAATTCTCCGGAATCAAAAACTTTGATGCAATTACTTTTCAGAAGAAATGATCCGTAAAAATGGCTGAAAATTCGAATTAGATTAGTTGAGATTTCTAAAACGGAACTCTCCTTGTAGCCATTGAGAATTTTCAAGTTTTCGTAATATTAACATCCCGTTTTGAAGCTAACACAAGGGCTACTTCGGGACGCACATCCTAATTCTGGACGGTGGTCAAATGACAAGGAGGACACTTGAGTCGGCACCTCTTTTCCAGTTCACACTTGTGAGATGGTGTTTCTCCATGACAGATTTAAAGTGTTCCAGGCCGATATACATGTATACAAGACCGATCTTCTGTGGAATCGGATCTCAAACCGTTGACCCTACGGCCACGAAGCCGAAATCATGCCACGAGGCCACAGTGGCCCGAAAAAAATGGAAATGTTAAGGATGTACAGAGCAACTCAAGGTTATTGTTGAAGTGTCTCAAGCGACAGACTGTTTATGAAGTGTCCCTAGACATTTTCAACCTGATCTGATATATATAATCTATAATGTGTTTATTACTGTTTGGTAAAAAATAAAAAAAACTATGTTTGATTTCAGAAGCAAAAACCAATATGCACAGATTTGTTGTTATTTATAGACAAATTTTCACATTTACGAAACATTTAATCCCTTGACGTACAAATTTATTTAGCCTCCAAATTAATTGACAGTTTCTATTCGGGACATTTGTATGTATTTCGATCTATATGAGAACGTAAAATATTCCCGAGATACTTAGCGTGTCCAAGGGATTCTTGACTCTTAAACTAGTAGTTTTGTGAACAGTAGACCTCGCATCCACCCCAATAAAAATAAAATCTAAGATTTTCTCTTCGTCGCATTTTTTTAAACGCTTAGCAAATGTTAGCATTGTGAAGACAGCATTGTTTGTAGAAACACCAAACATCATAATTTGACTCTCGAGGAGATACACTGGTGTACAAGTTAGTTTAGCGCAATTCTTAAGGTGAGACAAATTTGGAGTTAACATGGATGAAATGGTTCGCAATCTGCTGAATTAGCAAAGCATCTCTAGATCTTTTACTTCGCTTATCTTTAGGCGGCACATCGAAATATTTTTTTACGAAAATGGCACCAAAAAATTACAGAATTACAGAGAAAAATTCAATCCTTAAATTAGTTATTTAAAAAAAATCTAGAAAACTTCACTATTAAATAGGCATCAAATTAAAATATTTTTTCCAACTGACTTCGTTAGAACTAAGAAGATGGAATTCAAAATAGCTTGGCGGTAAATATTACAATTTGGCAAAAAAATATATAAAAACGAAAAGCTGTCGTTGCTATGAATATCAGACGATTTATAAGGCAGGCGAAATTATCTTGGCGAGATCGCATTTCTTGGTGAGAAGCGTCTGATGATTCCATTTGGGCTTAACAATTACAAGCGAATTTTTCAAGTTCTTTAAATTGGTTTATAAAAGAAATGGTTAAGATGGTGAATGTGTTTAAATATAAATTTAGAACTAAAAAATAGACAAAGATTATTAAAATAGATGACGTTTATTTAGCGAAATGCAGATAACGATACATAACGATAAGTGAATTGTGTTCATTTACAACTCTGGTGTCATAATTTTAATGTTCGGTTGCACTCTTTTATTACCAATTAATATAGTAATTATATATGTAATTAAAATAATTATTTTATTACCGAATTAAGATAATAAGAAATAAAACATATACATCCTTTTCTATTGCTTTAAGAAATATTTCTGCCAAATTTGATTCAAATCGAACAACGTAATTCGTCTTGATCGTGTAACAAACATATGTACACTCAGACAAAGTGTCAAATTTCCTCGCTTCGCTCGGTCAATTAAAATCTGCTCTGATTGAATTACAGATTTAAATATCAAAAATTCTGCAATAAGATGTACAAGACAGACACAGCATTGTAAGCGAAGGAATTAATTATTCAAAGCTATAGAGTATAACGTCGTAAAGGATCTGCTAAATTAACATCAGATTCTGAAGCAACGAAAGTCTGTTGTGAGCAAGCAGAGTTAGTAATTCATATCCAATCTCAAACGACAATGGAGACACTTTTGCTGGAAAGGTTCTCTCTAATCATCTCTGAAAGATTATTAGGGTATCTGATGCACAACGAATATACTCACATTAGTGTCTCCCTTTGACCGATTGATTACCATATAATGATATACACCTATAATTTTTATGTCAAGACCACTTATGAAATTTAACTATCTAACTTATTGTTCTTGATCAGGTGTCGTTCTCGTCATCTGACCGAGGTTCAAAATTACGAGGTCCGTCCCAAAATAGCCCTCGTGTTGCTTCAAAACGGGACGTTAATATAACTAAAACTAAAACTATCGTTCTTGAGGGTTATCATATGCACATATACCCGGACGAATGGAAAGACAGACTTTTCTTGGACAGATTTGACCCAAGATTTAATAGAAGTATAGTATAAAGACATACTACTTCTATTAAATCTAAACAGAGACTTCAGAAATCTACGAGCTACACAGATGTCAAATTTCATCTATCTAGATCGTTGCGTTATTGAGGGGGCCGCGGTGGCCTAGTGATAAGGTCCCGGCCTCGGATCCGAAGGCTCCAGGCTCGAAACCCGACTCCATCGTAGATCCGCCCTCCATGCGGGTCCGCTGAGCCCAAAATCATAAGTAATGGCCCAAACGTCCTCTCGCTGGTTGCGGTGCACAACACCCACTCAGCCCCGGCCTGACTAGTTGTGTGTAAAACCTGGTAACAGGATGGAGGGGAAGACGCTGGTGGGTGCAGAAGTTTGGAGAGGGAGAGCCAGCTCAGGTGTCGTCCTTATCATCTGACCGTGATTCAAAATTACGAGGTCCGTCCCTAAATAGCCCTCGGGTTGCTTCAAATGGAACGTTAATATAACTAAACTGAACTAACTGAATTATCGAGTTCACGAACAGGCTGACAGATGCAATTCCAAAGATTTTTTTTTCGGTCTCAGGAATGTATAAAATGAAGAGATTCAACAAAATCCCGAAGTCATTTTTTTTTACTAGTACAATTCTTTCTCTTTATATACTTCGTACACGAGGCAGAAGAAAAAATACTCAATTGACCACACAATTCAAACTTTTCTTTGTGACGAATGCACTTTGTTGAACATTTCCTTCCTTCTTCTTTCAAAACCTCCCTTGACCTTTCAAAACTGCTTCGCTTTGCCAGTCGGCTAATACCGTTATCTTGTCTGCAAACCAGTTTGTATCTTTCGATGTCTGCCACGATGTTTCTTAAGAAGAAGTAAACAGTTTATTTATTTCCTGGTGGCGCCAAGTCCGCTGTCAGTGACAGTAGCAGGTCTGGGTATGAAGACTGTGACAGTTACGAAGGAGGACTATTATGTCATGAAGGTAACCATTGTCTGCAATTTTCATGGTTAAAACTGCAGTTTAAAGTGCTTGATTGTAATAAAAAAATAACTGGAAAAGTCAATACATATTTATGCAAATCTGGTGTCGTTAGTGAATGAATAGAATCTAACTTCTTTAATGCTTTAATTTCAGTAAAATATAATACCAATTATATATCAAACGTTTAATAATAATTTTATATGAAGCATTTGCAGAAAATTCACCAGTACAAGGTATGAGAAAAATATAGTTTCTATTTATTTCCATGAATTTACTAACACCTAACACCAAAATATAGTTGGAATGCTGTTTAATAAAAATATCCTACATAATAATACATTTTTAAAGAAAAAAAAATTAAACTTTCGAAAATTTTTCGAAGATGTATTTATGAGGTGATAAATTAAAAATTAAAATTTCACAATATTTTGATTTTAGCTATTTACCTTAAAATATGAAACCGTTTTGTGAAAGAACTTTACTTGATAGAAAAAATTGATTTCATTTTTGAAATGAGCACTGAAAATAATATAAAAGTCAGTTATCAAAAATAAAACAATTTTCAAGAAGTATTTTTTGCAGGCCTATGTAAATTAAAGAAAAATTTAATTTAATAATTAATTAATTAATATTTTCCAATAATAAAATAAAAATTCGTGAAGTGTAGGGGCAAATCCTAGTTTATTTTTGCCTCGCTAAATTCTTTTTATTATTGTTATAGGTGGAAGGAACCGACTGACGAGTTAAAAAAACACACTGCGTGAAGAAAAAATGAATGAATTAAGCAATCAATATCATATGACAGCTCTAAGAGAAAGTGAAAGTGTTTATGAATTCATTTAGACGTGGAAAAAGAAAAATTCAACCATCAAGCTACACTTCCTCAGTTGCTTCATACTTCTTCAAGCGTGAAAGAAAAATGTAATTGGGAAACATTTCTAAGTTAATCATAATCTTTAGAAAACCTCGAGTGCGAAACTGCTTAGCCTCTTTGGTTGGTATCGACGAATTAGTTAGTAATTTATATTCACAACTCTCACTGAAATTTCTGGAACTGAATCGTGTGGCGCAAATAATTCTTAAAGTATCACCTGAATTTTCATGGGCAATGAGTTAGAAAATTATTTAATATTTCGGAATAAATAGTGTGTTTATTTATGTGAGTTCACAATTTTTTACTTGCAGTCTTTCATTAAATGATTTAAATGCCTGCTTTCCTAAGAGAAGGCGTTATTGATAGGTAAACAGTATAAATGGCTATAATTTGTAATTTACACTATCAAATAAACTTCAGTCAAACCAGTGGCGGGGACTGAGTGGAAAAACTGAGGGGTCAAAAGAATTTATAGACATCTAAAGACAATGAAATTTTAAAAAATAGTTAAAAAATCAGCTATCTTTGCCGAACACTTTTGCTTCTTCATACCGCCTAGTTTAAGGCAGCAAAAACGAAATAAAGATTTAATTTTTCAGAAAAATGTAGGGAATCATTGCCCCCTCGGCCGGCCCCCCCCCCCGACTCGCCCCACTGAATGAAACTATTTTAACTATGTGAGTGTTTCCCACTAAACACAGGATGTGGGAGCTAAATATACGATCTTAAAAGTCCATCGGATATATAAATTCGGTTAACCTGGAGTTTACGGTACACACTTACTTTGTTCCTCTTGGATCGCCAACTCTTTGCAGCCACAGGCATTGCGTGCTCAATCTCTCCTTTTCAGATAACGCATGCGCAAGCGAGCAATGAAAATCGCACTGCACATCCAAAACAGTATTTGGCGACGGCAAATGAAATTGCGCCAAGAAAAATTGGCGAGAAACAGGTGTGTACCGTAAACTCCAGGTTTATCATAAATTCATTCACAGCAACATCAAACGAATATGAAATAAAAGGATGGTATAGTAAAACCTCTTTGTATATCGTTTTGCTTTGGCCTCGATTCATTCCCGCATTTTAATGTTAAAAATAAATCTTTACAACGTCGCAGATATTGGCTCAAAGCAGTCGAAAAATTCCTTTAAGGATGTGAATTCATTTCACAGGTTTTTCTAATTATAATTCAAAATCAAATGGCACAGCAATGAGTCGATTATCTCAGAGTATTTCTTAGTTCTTTTATTGATTTTGATACTTTATCCCAGTAGTCTATTTTCAGCGAGCGTTGTCATAGTAACCGTGAATCACTACAGCTCAAGTTCACTACCCTTAACTTGCTTGCCTGCGGATCCACTGTACCGTGGGGATCGCTTCTACCTCTTTCCGTACTCTTTCACACAGCATCCAAAGTCAATACTCTACTGCATTTGGTACATCAAGAGTATTTTACCGACTTTCAAGTGTAATCCGAATTCTCCGTGGTTCGAACAGAGGTCAGTCCCAATTAGTTCAGATTCCCGAGGTTCCACTGTATATTAAAATGATTATGAAACCTCTTTTGAAAAATAAACCTATACCATTAACATTGTACGGCTAAACTAAGTAGATCATCGCATTTTGAACCAATGTTAGATATTAAGTCGTTTTAGGGGTCTATTCTGGTACCCCCGGTTGGGTTGGGAGACGTCACCTTTCCCGTTCTTTACGGGCGAAAAAGGCCCCCCCCCCCACCCCACCCGGGGGTACCAGAATAGACACGTTAGTTAGTAGTAATTTTTGGAGCGCTTCCATGCATACAGAAAAGATTTTAATGTATTTTTAATTTTGATGAATGTTTAAAAATAGCATCAACATTAGCCATATCTCTCGTACTTGAAATTAGAAATAACATGTAGGTTTACATGTAACGGTACAAAATATCCAATGATATGAAAATAGAACTTTTGGCAAAGGATTGCCATATATATATATCGGCTCTCATTTTCCGCTAAGGATTCTTCCCGGATAAGGCTTGGATATTTTATAAAAGTTCGACTTCTGCCGTCAGGTAGCTCGAAAAAGGAGGGAGGCCCTAATTTTGGTGAATATTTTAAAGACTAACAACTAGAAAATAATGAATATAAAAAGGTTAAAAAACGCTTCTATCAGTGTATTAACAAAAAAATTACTTTTTTATCAAAAATCGAAAAACGAAAACAAAAATCATAAAAGTATGAGACGCGGAAAAAACAGAAGAAGGATATGAAGTCACGATGATTATCATAAGAAAGAAAAAATTCCAAATATTAATTAGATAAAATTTTAAAAAACACAAAAAATGTGATTAAAATTCCAATTTATTTAAAGCTTTTCTATCTTCGGCCCACTCTTTTGAGTCCTTTGGTTTGATTTCCAAATTCTCGATAAAATATCTATTTTTTCTTTTTTAATGCACTGATAAAAGAGTTTCTTTTTTTTAAAAAAAATTTCTTTATGCTTATTATAGAGCATTCTTATTCGCATATGCTGGAATAGACAAACCTGTTGACGAATTAGGGTTCAAAATTTCTCGCAGATCTAAAATTCTAGTAATAAAATCGTGTGCCAAATTTCATCTATCTAGTATCTCGTTAAATATTTGATTTATCGTGTGTGTTCACAATCCACAAGGACAAACAGATTTTCCGGAGACAGATTGCGTCCAGAGTTTGACAGAAATTTACAATTTTTGTGTAAATAGGGTATACCGAAATTCATCCGTCTATCTCGGAGGTTCCCAAGCTGAGGTACGAGTATCCCTGAGGGTACGCGAAGGACTAGTTAGGGGTACGAGAAATCCATGTTGGTATTGGTGAATACGAGAAAACATAAGGAATTAAAATGAAATAAAAGTTACAGAATTTTGTTTCACGAAGTTCGTATGATATATAAAAGTGAAATTAATACACACCGAAATTCTACTCTCCCTATACTCAAAATAAGAAGGCAGGAAAGAGACCTAGTAATTCATTGATATTTGGTTTTCACCAGCCCCATCCACCATCAGTCATATTGCACGATTATGCATGAATCCTCAATGTTTTCGCAAAAGCTGTAGCATCACTAGGCGTCACCGACAGTATGGGGTAACATAACATGTATATGACAGTACAAACATGTACATGTTATGTACATAACATGTTCATGTATATGACAATACAAACATGTACATGTCATGTACATAACATGTATATGACATACACAAAAATAAAAAGACAAATCAAGGGGTACGTGAAGGTTGAGAACACTAATCTTCGTCGCTGTGGTTTTGAGTTATCCTGTTCACAGGCAGACAGAAAGACATGATCCAAAAATAGTTTCTTCGGATTCTAGAAGGTCTAAAACGAGGATTTTACAATATTTTCTCTTTATATACGAGAAAGTAACAAATGAGAGTTGTATACTCTCGCTCCCTGTATCTATAGCTTAGTAATTAAATGGACATGGACGGTATTTTTTTAACATTTTCATTTCATCTTGTTTTAGTTTAGTTAAATTAAGTCCATTTTGAAGCAACACGGGGACTATTTTGGAATGGACCTCGTGATTTTGAACCGCGGTCAGATGACGAGGACGACACCTGAGCTGGCACCCCCTCTCCAAACTTTCGCACCACACCAACGGGAGGACGTTTGACCCCCTACGTAAGATTTAAAGTGCAATAGGCCCAATACACGACGTATCTTCAGCGGAATCGGGTTTCAAGCCTGGAGCCCTCCGGTCTCGAAGCCGAGACCTTACCACTAGGCCACTGCGGCCTCATTTTCATTGTAACATCAACATAGGTATATTAACAAAAAGACTGTGACAAAATTAGCAGTGCTTAATTGACATTGTATAAAACGGTGGAAATAAGACCAACATTTATAAAACTATACGACCTCTCTGAATAAAAGGTACACATATATAGCTGCTGCACAAGACCTCAATTGATAGGAGGTAAATATTTGATCTCCTGCTTAGTTGAGGAGCATCCCTTTCACGATCCAGCTGCTATCAACTGTTATTTAGAACTGAGGGTTTTTCTTTTAGCCACCACATGGGGAATGGCGCTGTAAGTGAGACGCAACACCCTGAATCAAAAGTTTGGTAATGGTTAAACGGATTGCTTTGAAGTTGCATAAAATAAATTTTAAAACAGAATAAAACGATCCATCTCCGATTAACTAGTTTTGACTTCGATTCAGTTATTTATGAACTAGTTAAATATCCTTAACGTGTAATTTTCATTGCAAAGAATAAGCCAATGTCTTCTACTCAATAGCAATTATGGTGTAATAAACTAAAATTCTTTTGAAAGAAAACAACAACTCGTAGCCATAAAATGCGTAGTATATTTATTACTAGAAAATCACCCGTCACGGTATGACGGATGCAAATTGCCTCTTCATTCGAGAGATTTTCCGTCAAATTTGACGTGTTTAATTAGATATATATGCGAGAGAAATGTTTAACATTGATTGAAAACAAATAAAATAAACATGTGTTTTATGACAGCTTATGACGGAGTTTCGGCTCCGATGCGTCTTCTATAAGCGGCTGCATCTACTGCACGAATCCTGTCCAGCGATTCCTGGCTTTGCCTCGCTGACCATCTTGCTTTCCTTTCCTTTGTCATCCGCCGTCTTTTTGCGATGGGTGCTTCGTCGGTATTCATCGTAAAAATTATAGTAAACTAATTCACTATTGTAAAGTATTAAATAATAGTAAAAAATATATACAAAATATGTACATAATAATTCAATAACCATAAAATTCTCAGCTTGTCAAACGCAAGTCAAAATTTAAAATTTCAAAGGAATTATTTTTCGAAATTCTAATCAAAACAAAGCACTTCTCTGCTTGTCAAACGTTGCCAAAAAATTTATCAAATTATATCATCACGATTGCAATAAATAATCAGATGCATCGTGGTGTCCAAACTATATCACGCGCATGATATACCACTGACGTGATTTACTACTTTCTATTAAAAAACGGAAATTAATTTGAAATATATGATTAATCTAATTTAAAATTTCTCGGGAACTTTTGATCATAGAGAGATAAATTTTATATCAATCGATAGCAAAATTTATTTCACTATTTTACAGCTATTAAATTTGAAATTAGAACGACAATTACTTTTTTAAATTTAAAATTACTGAAATTTAGGTGCTCCAACAATGAAATAATACTGTTTAACATCTCGCAGTGCTATGGCGCGAATTTTATTGTTGATGACATCAGAGCGTTACCGGATCAGCGAGAGACAGATCTGGGCTATTATATTAGTAATGCTTCAAAATCATAACAAATAATCATAACGTGCATTTTCAAAGGCTGTTGCCAATGTGCATTTTACAAATACATAAATTTAAAGCAAAACATAAAGATAAGAATTATAGATACGATTAAAACAGAGATAATAAAGATGTACAGATACGATTAAAACCTAGATAATAAAGATATATATAATTATATCATTCCCAACACTGACTGTGTATTATGTTGCTTATTTCAGCTGCGAATCGGATTCAGATTTTATGAAGCGGAAATTGTTTTCTGAGTAACTCGACAGGCAGAAGTGTGACTAAAGTTAATTCTTCTTAAAATGAGAAGAATCGGCTTAAGTTCTTTTGTAAGATTGATTTCACTTAGAAAATCATTGTTGCATGAAAATACAAATCACTTAAAGATTTTTTCTCTGCTCGTTAATTAGATATTTGTATTGGAGGAAAAATATTTAACAGCAATACAAATAACTTTATATCGATTTAACATATGCT
>BGPR01003540.1:0-23061 GCA_013235015.1 Araneus ventricosus
CCTGGATGAAATGAAAAGAATGACTGCAATTTTACTGCTCTCGATGAATTAGGAAACTGGTAAACCCAGTTCAAGGTCATTGATCACCGCAAAATGTGTTAAAAGAAAGAATAAGTTTTAAATGTTCAGAAATATTTTGAGAAATAGGGAGAAAAAAATATTGGATCACAATAAAAAGTTCGTTAAATAGAGGATGCACTTCGCTATTTGGAGGTTATTTTACGAAGAAATTCGCAAAATGTTCTTGGTTCTAAGGAAAAGTTCGCAAAATAGAGAAATTCGCAGAATAGAGGTTCGTTAAATAGAGGTCCGACTGTATATAATATTAGAATTTAAAGCAAAATTAAGCGAGATTATTACATATACAGTATACTCTCTATTATCCGTGCGCGGATTATCCGGTTTGCGGATTATCCGTGCTCATTCCTAACTCATAAAAAAATTTAAAGAGAAACATTTTCACGCTTATCATACATGTAAATTCGATGTGATGTTCGATCGAGAGATTCATTCTGTGAAACTAGTGAGCCATGACGGCGAAGGCTAAAGAATAGATTTTTTTTCTTCCTCCATGTGCAATCTCTACCGATTCAACCCCTAATTTTCCGAGAAATGAATCATCCACTTCCTGCTAACACACTCTCGTACGAACACGCTTTTGCCTGACACGTCTTTCTTTAACTTCTTCGTCTTCTCTCACTTTCGCACGTGTTCCTCTAGTTTTTGCTTCTTGTTTATCGTCAGTTAGTAGCGTGAAATTTTTTACTGGTAAAAATGAGTGGTGTGAAACGGAAACGAAACGTTTTAAATGTTAAACAAAAATCAGAAATTCTTCAAAAACTTGATAATGGGAAATCAGCTAGTACTGATGCAGAAGATGTACTAAACAAGGGAAATACAATTTCTCATTCTGCTGCTCTACAATCTGTGGAAACTGTGTTAGATTATATGCGACAAAGAGTATTTGATTACGGTGACATTACTGCGGTTCGTAAAATATGTGTCGATATACGACAAGAGATGAACAAACAGTAGAAGCAAAGACGCATAACAGATTTTTTAAAGCAGTAAATGTTAAAAGGAAAATTCCCAGTTTGATGTTATACAGCATGCAAATGTGAGTAATTTTTATATTTTTGTACTGATTTTCTTTAATGAAAAGGAGTTTTCGGATTATCCGTGTTTTTCTATTGTCCGTGCGATCCCTCCCGGTAATTAACCCGGATAAACGGGAGTGCACTGTATATATGAAACGCTAACGTAAGTGTAACAGAAAAGAGGTTAATTTCTCTTTTGCCGATGGCAACGATCAGTTTGTTTACGAAACAAAACCGGTAGCCATGTTAGGCATAACTTCGTAAGTATAGCCGGCTAATACATTCGATCTGGTGTAAGACAGAATTTTCTCGAAAAAAAAATTAGTTTAAGACGTAGAGTTCACAATATTTCTTTCAATATAATGAAACTTTGGATGAAATGATTCCTTAGAGATGAGTTAGAAATGAAGCAGTTGGGCTTAGGCAATCCACAGAACGCTCAGATCAACGGCAAAAAAGTCAGCAAAGGGGAAATCGTGTTAAATTCACAAATTGAGGTGAACATCATGGAGCTTATTATTATCATTGTATATTGAGTACTTTTCTGTTATACGTACACCACTTGGCGCCTATTTATTATTCTTGGCGAATTTTCTTGGAACGCTGAATTGCCACCTTGGCTCAATTCCTTTCTTGAAGATAGTCGACGCGCTCTGTATTTTTGGCGAGCTGAAGCGTCAGGAGCCAGAATGCGCCAATTTGGCCGAAAATGCATGGGTTGCATATAACGGATCGCATATGCTCTGCGCGGTATCAGCTAGTTTACTATATTCGTCTAAAAATCTCATAAGCAAATATAAAGACATTTTATTATAACGAATATAATGAAAATTCACTACATTCGGCAATGCGGTCTTTAGACAAATATAGTAGAATTCTTATTGAAATTAGGATGAACTCCATGAGAGGGAAGTATCTCTCTGTCTGTCCGTCCTAGTGCATGTGGTTGCGATAAGCCAAAAAGCTATAACGATGAAGTGGTTATTATCAATTAGGTACACTCACTATACTTAGTTATCACTATATGGTTTTTATCATTAGAACTATAGATGTGTATCAAAATTTGGACCATGTCTGTTTAAGGGTTGAGCGTCTGTCGGTCTGTGTCCCCTATTATCACAAGATATTGCGAGATATCTCTACGTCGTTGTCCGGTATTCTGAATGCCGTACAATATCGTAACAATATTGTACAGCGTGTTATTAGGGGCTTTATACTTCATTATTCTGTCTACATTTTTAGTGGCAAATGATGAAGCATAGAGATGGATTAACCCTCTGACTGCTCAACCCGCGGGTAGGAAGTAAGTCTGTTTTCTGTTGCATCCTGCGTATTTCGCAAGCTATTGTGTTTACTTAGAACTATTACAGCGTTGAATCGTATTATATAACGTGCGCCCAAATGAAAAGGAGACCTTAGCTGTATCGGCGTTGTATCAAATCCCAGTGAGTTAATGTGCTAGCCGATAGATGGCGTGGTGGTATTCCCGGTTGCACCTGCGTAGTTAACGTCTTCGCATCAATACCTTATTTTTGGAGAGTTGTTTCCGCACTTCGTTGCATGATGGATTCCTCCAGATCAGCACAAAGAGCAGTTATCCAATTTCTTCTACACTGAAGCCATCCACTCCCTTCCTAGGCACTGCGATCAGTGCATCAATATCAATGGAGATAATTTATAGATGCACTGTTCCACATAAATTGTAATTAGAATATTGCTATTAACTTGTGTGAACTTCAAAGCTTCATAAGTTGGAAAATGTTGGTCTAATCTAACATAAAATGGAGCCTTTTTTCCCATACGGTTTTTTGCTCGGTTATTGGATTTAAAAAAAGAACCGGTTATAACAGGAACAAAAAATAACCGGTTAACCGAAACAAATGGAAAAAGGTTTTCGGTTAAAACTGGCAGGTTTTTGTCTACTGTATCTGAATAAACGACAAGAAACAGAAATGCAAATGCTTGCTGATGGAAGGCTATAAATTTCCAATAGAATGAAATATTCAAAGCATTTTACCAAACGCCCTCGAGGACATAAGAACCAGTAGCATTATAGTCTGTCGAGACCAAATCTACGTGATTTGCAAGCGATACCTCCAGAGTAAAATTTATCGTATTCCTTTTCATGCACAGCCAAATATTTATTGTTCGTTCTTGTCTGGAGGAATTGTTTCCGGCTTATGTCACGTTCCTTTATGTAAATTGGGGGGCTTACTTCTACTGGGAGACATAAATTGTTGGGACTAAGCCATTTAGAAGACCCCAGGACTTATTATTGGACGTAATAATGTGGCTCTTTTGTGTAGCTACAAAATGTATGATGAATCTCTTGATATGCAACCGAGGTCTTCAAAAACGTATTAGGTAATATGGAGGATGCTCTATTTTCATATTTCTAATCATATCAGCGGCGAATCCAGGGGGGGTGGGGGTGGCCCCCCCCCCCCCCCCCAGAGTTAAACCAAAATTCTTGATTTTTTTTTAAATCACTACACCTGTTTGTTCTTAATCTCTTTTTTTTTAAATGTGGTAACATTGCTTTTTGGCTTGGGCAGGCTCTAAAATTTCCCCTCTTTTATAGTCATTCTACTCGTACTTATAGCGTTAATGCTGTAATTTTTTTTGGTTAGTTATTTCATTGTGTGTTTTATTAAATTATCGAAAGTATTGTAGTATCCCTGGTGATTCTTATTGTCAAATAAATAAAATAAAAATGTTTTAATTTACATAAGCCATCAGATCGCGACGATACATAATTCTCATGACCTCAGCCTCCCAGCCCTAGTCCAAAATCCTTGATTCGCCACTGATTCATATACTAAAAGAAAACGTAATCTGTCTCTTGGCGCTTTAAATCGAAATGTTTGCATCTTTTAAATACCTGATGTGGTTTATTTTGCCTTTCTACAGCATTTTAGATTTTTATGCGTTTTGATTTTCTGTGTTTTTGTGTAATCGACCATTTTTTAATGTCTTTTATAGGTTTTAATTTTTGTACTCTGTTTTTGGCGCCGTGTTTGAATTTATTTTTATCTCAAGTGTTGCAATTTATTTTTATCTCAAGTGTATATTTACGTTTTAAACTTTTAAACTCCTGGTGTGTTTTTAGAAGACTCGATACTTGCGTGTTTTGACTTTTTAACCCTTGCCTTTTGGAAATGCTCTTTTAATTTTTTAATAAGACTTTTAGTATCATAGTGTGTTTTAGTGTTTTTGTGATTATGTGTTTTAGTTTTTAATTATTTATACGTTTGGAAAAGTTTTATGATTTTGTGTATTCTCTGTGTTCAACTTTTTGTTTTCTAGTGCATTTTTTTTTGTGTTTACTTTTTGTGGCTTTTGTTCTTTGTGTGTTTGTTGCGTGTTTATAGCGCTCTGTAAATGGAGTTTTCTCTGTAGTGTGCTTTTCTTTACATAAATAAATAAAAAAAAATGGCGTTGTTGTATGTTATCCTACAAGGAGCCTCTACGTTCTGGCATCCCTTCCCCCAAACTGGCGAAAAAGTTGGTCGCCAAAGAACGGCCAGAATGGAGAACGTGATGAAGAGCACCGCCACAAAAAAAGAGGCGTTGAAGATATTTTTCGTTTTATATATATATAATATACAGTGTGCCCGCTAAAGTCCGTTGTCACCCCAATACTTTCTGAACGTCAAGAGCTATAGTCATAAAAGTGGGGTCTAGGTATAGTAATGCTTTTCATTTATATCATTTTTGTGCGCAAGGTGTTTTTTGTAATAAATCGATGATGCTGAACAACTTTGTAACTGACTTTTTACCCGTATTTCGTACTGTTTTTGAGATAAGAACTCTAACTCCGAATTTTGCCACCAGGTGTCGCTGCAAGCGGTTTCCTTGCATAGCGCATGACAACTTTAATATACGTAGACCCCACTTTTATGACTATAGCTCTTGCCGTTCAGAAATTATTAGAGTGACAACGGACTTTAGCGGGTACTCTGTATATAAATATATCTTTATGCGCACTATGTTCTGACCCATTTTTTAGTATCAAATAAAAGATATTGAGACGGAAGATGAAGACGTTATTCCTTGTATCAGATAGCAGTAGATTCAGTTAAAAAATTAATAAACCAGGAAAATCGAACCTTACATTCACCATTTCCTCTTCGCACGCCAGCATTTTATAACGTGCAAAAATGTGTGTGTGAGAAAGAAAGAAAATTATTGAAGGGGCGAAATCTGCTGGTTGCGCTTTCTCATTGAAGGAGCAAAAAATGAGAAAAAACACAGAATGGATATCGAAAACTAATATTCACGTTTCATTACCTCAGAAGGATGAAAGGGTTCAGACGACCTCTTTATGAAACTCTGGAGGGTGAACCAATTCGTGAAATGTTGGAAGAAAGTCCCGAAGATGCAAAGAATAAAGAGAAAAAAGATGAAGAAATAACTGAAATAGGAATTCGGAAAAATAAGGCTGGCAAAAAAAATGAAACAGGGTAAAGGAAACCGCTAGCTTTTGAAAAGAGGAATAAAGAAGGGAAAAGAATTCCCGATATATAATAATAGAAGGCAGCGCGGAGTCAAAGATAAATTGTGTTTTATTAGTCCCTTAGGGAAGTGGAATATCCGGGGCAAAAAAGGGTAGAAAATACCTAAAGTAAGTTTTTGGCTGAACTTTGGGTTATTTTCTCGACCCGCATTAAATATGTATCATATTTGTGGTGCCTTACCACCAACTTTTCTTCTGATGCTGCTAATGTATTCCTTTCTGCAAGAGGAAACACAGGCCTACTCAGGAAAAAATATGATAGAATAGTAAATGAACGCAGCCGTCTGGAATATGAAAATAGTGGATGCTCCCTCTCACCAAATGCGTTTTTCAAGACGCAGGAGATCCATCTTGCATTTTGTTGCTAAACTAGAGAGCCATGTTATTATGACGCAAGTCTTGGAGTGAGCCAGATAACTGTGCCCAAGCAGTTTATGAGTCCCACTAGCACGAAGCTCCTTTCATTTCCATAAAGGGCCGTGACGTATTCGATAGATAATTGTTCCAAACAAATAGGCATACAACCAATTGAAGGGCTCTCCCCTCCATTTTCCCGTACAAGTACTCAATAGGGTGAGTTTATTTTTAACCCTCTCACACCGAGAAAGGAAGTCTAAAAAATTTCCCTTAAGCCCGGTGCACACCATCCACCCTGTGGAGACACAAAGGGCACGTGGGTTACTATTGTTATATTTTACTGCTCAACAACACAAATCGGATGGTGTGCACCGGGTCTTAAGAGCGACGAAGGCCGGTCTGAGGCGGTTGGCATCTGTTGAGGTGAGGTGAGGTTCTGAGATCGCTTAGGAGATAAGCGTGGTAATTGGATCCAATTATCCTTGCCTACCCGTGACCCTCGGTAACCACAACCCACGGGCTACGACCAACCACATCCCATTTTCGTGTGCCTTACGGGAAGGTTATAGCAGAGGGTGGTGTAAATGACCACTCAGGTTGGGCGAGTCCAACTCATGTCGCTTCCTGCCAAGAACTCATGGTTTTAAAGAGGCTAGAAGAAGAAAGTCGCCTTGGGATTAAACCTGTGAGCTCTATCCCGCCTCAAACCGCCCGTTCGACAGAAGCCGGATTCAGGCGGTTTCGGGCTCCTGGGTGAATTTTTTTTAAGGAAAAATGTAGTTCCTTTCTGTGTTGACAATTGATCGGGAAACCGTAGGTGTCGATCTCCTGGAATTTCTGTAAAGCGCGTGACGATTCCATTCTGTTTCTGTGAGCGAAAATTCACTCCAGGTTTTGAGGCAATGGAATTCTCACACTATCCGGGTCCAGAAAGTTAAAGAGTTTAGCTTCGGTAAAGAATGCAATATGTATTTCGATCTCTTAGGTTTCGAAGATTGTGTCCAAAGTTTGGCAATCATTTCTGATTTTTATGTCAAGATCATACACTAAACTTTATTTATCTAGATTGTTGCATTTTTGAGTTATACTGTGTTCGCACCCAAGCGAATATATCGACGTCGTTCATGCAGAACTCACTAAGTCCACAGAAACATTTTGACGGACAACTAGACTCATTTAGAATTTTCGATTAATTATTTCGTGATAGAAGCCTGCCATCTAAACATCAGTAAATAAACCGTTGGAGCTTGATACCTGTGAAAGTGGTTTTACTATTTATCATGAAAACTGAAAAATAATTAAGTTTAAACTGAACACATCTCGAAACTATAGTTTTGGACTTAGTGACTTACATTTAGAAACGGACAGTCAGGCAGCTGGCTGATTCAGTAAATAAACCGTTGGAGCTAGAAACCTGTAAAAGTGGTTTTACTATTTATCATAAAGACTCAAAAACAATTAAGTTTAAACTGACCACATCTCGAAACTATAGTTTTGGACTTAGTGACTTAGAGTTAAAAACAGACAGTGAGGCAGATGGCTGATTTTATCTAAAACTAGGTAGAGATCTACAATTTTCGGTATAAAACTATGTCCCGAATTCATTTTCATAACTCGTCTTGCATTCGAATCATCGTGTTGACAGACAGCTATAATTCCAAAAATATTGTTTCTCGAACTTCCAGAAGTGCGAAAAGCCGAGATTCATCTAAATTTGCAGGTCGAAGTTTTTCAAGACTACTGTGCACTTCTTTGTACAGTACAATCCCTTTTAACCAAACTAGGGGGAGGGGTGATCCGTTTCGGGTAACGAGCTTTTCGGTTAAGCCATGAACATCTATTAATATTTTGTATCCAATTACAGTACGTAATTCTGAAATGATCTGAATGCAAGACGAATTCAAAATTCTCTCTGTAGGCTACACTTATAGTCTATATTTAAAGCTAACCTTCCATCGGGCACAATATTCGCAGTGGCGATTTCGGGGGCAATGTGCCAGACAGACACACGTAAAAATATCGTATTGTTTCTTATTCCACCTGTTCTAGTCCTCAGCTAGACCAAGTCAAAGGTTCCCCTCGCCAACAGAAAATCACTACCCAGCGCAGGACTCATGATAAAGGCGGAGAGTGCAGCTTCTGTTGGCACTAGACCTTGGAAGCCCGAGGGAAGAAGTCCGACTTTGTCCATTGCCTTTATGTTCTAGCTGGGTATAATGGAATGGCCTTCACGCATTGGGTGACCCTGCCAGGAGAAAGAACTCCAGACGTACATCGCCCATTCCACCCAGGGCCACGATGAGGCAGGATAATAGGACTTGGGAGGGTAAACTATATCGTGTTGTTTCTTATTCCACTTGTTCTAGTCCTCAGCTAGACCAAGTCCAAGAGTCCGCTCACCAACAGAAAATCACGAACCAGCGCAGGACTCATGGTAAAGGAGGAGAGTGCAGCTTCTGTTGGCACTATACCTTGGACCCCCGAGGGAAGAAGTCTGACTTTGTCCATTGCCTTTATGCTCTAGCTGGGTATAATGGAATGGCCTTCACGCATTGGGTGAGAAAGAACTCCAGACGTACATCGCCCATTCCACCTAGGGCCACGATGAGGCAGGATAATAGGACTTGGGGGGGGGTAAAACAATATAGTAATTAATATTGATGAAGCAGCATAATAGGACTTGGGGGTAAACAATATCGTAATTAATATTGATGAGGCAGCATAATAGAACTTGGGGGTAAACAAGATCGTAATTGATATTGATGAGTCAGCATAATAGGACTTGGGGGTAAACAATATCGTAATTAATATTGCTAATTCTCACTAATTTTAATTTTAACATTCTGAAACTAATCACTGACCTTCTTGGGGAGGCTTGAAAGAAAAAGTGGGGATGTCGTTGCAGTATTTGTTTTTTGGATCTTCAATTTCAGAGGCATTTCGGATAACCCGGGTTTCGGTTAATCCGAGTTTGGTTAACCGGGGGTTTACTGTATACTAGAATTTAATAGCTAGACTGTCTGTCTAAAAGTAATAACTAGACTGTAGATCTTTCGCAGACGTTTCTTTATTGTAGAAAAAGCAAAAATCCTCCATTAATTGTTTTGCTTCAACCGATGTATATGCGAACATTCATAAATATCACTAAATCTTTGTTTGTCAACTCCAGTAACTGCGTCACAAAATTAGTTATGGCGAAATTAAATGAAAAAAATGACGGGAGGCTGTCTTTTTCAAACAGCCGCTGATATTAAAGGCGTAGGACTACTTTACTCGCGTGACTCTTTTGTTTCTCGGGTTCTCTTTGTTACTCGCGATACTCTTTTGTTTCCCGAAGTTATTCGTGATACTCTTGTTTCTCGAAGTTACTCGTAATTCTCTATATCTCTTTTGTCATCTCGTTGACGTTTCCTTCTTTTTAAATTTACATTTGGAGCCATTATTGTATTAAATTTGTCGAATAAAAATTTTCAACTCATTGACGAAATCTCGCTCTCGAAAACGTGGCAAGCCAGAGCGTCAGCCAATTGTGCGGTCGCACCTCATGCGTGTGACGTCACCAATTCATGCGTATTTTTGCCCAACTTTGGAACTCAGTAGTAGCTGAACTACAATTCCGATTTTTAATTTTTTTTGTAACTTCTGATGTTACCCTTTATCTCTAAAATAAGACATCGGTTATGTTTTTAGCATATGTAGTTATCGAGATATAGAGGATCTCCCATACAACGTTTTTTGTGGCGTTTTGGCGTGTGAATCAAATTCCTTCCTGAGACAACAATGGGAGGAACGTAGTCCTACGTTTAAACATTAAATGCCTTCACATTGTCACCAATAATATTTTCAGAAAAACTTACGGATTATATTTCTTTTTCAATTTTACCTCAGTACATATACGAATCCAAAGTACAACATGTGACTCACAAAATAGAGTGCGATGACCAGTGGTTCAGAGAAAAAGAATTTTCTGACTCGATTCCGTGATATCAAAATCCAATTTTTGGCATTTCACTGAATTTAGCAGGAGTGGCAAAGTGAAAGACAGCAGTGACAAGTCTAAAATTATTGGTAGAAAGCCTTGAATTTCTGAACAAAAAATAAATAAAGGGAAACCAGCATTTTCCCTTCAACTTTCTGGTATATATGTTACGGCCAATGTAAATAATCGATTATTATTCGTGATTGTTATGCATGATAATCGCATAAAAAATCCGGTTTTTATGCGTAAGAACCGCTTAAAGATCCGATTATTATGCATATTAACCTATCTAACGCATTGGCCATAACATATACACACAATGTGGTGCTTTTTGCTTTAATATTGTTAGTGCAGTGTGTGAATGATGCGTTCGGTTGGTTAATGTTACATTTCAAATTATCACTCAGATTTTAATAACAATAACAAATTTAACCCGTCAGCACACGCATGGGGTCTTTTTGACCCCACCCTTTTCTCTTTTGTTAAAAAATTCTAGGAAAGTCTAAACACTTGCCCCTGCTACTTCCTGTACCTTCGGGGGGGGGGGGGGGGGGGAAGAAAAAGGGGTAAAGAAGGCCGAAACCCGGGAAACGGGGTTTCTCACTTTTTACTGGGGGTGTTGGGGTCACACGCTGAATGTTAGCAACGTTCAGCGTGTTAACTTTTCAGGTTAATTGAACGTTATGGCTATGGAAGCGTACGAACGTGCGTAGCGGAAAAGAAAATAATACAGAAAAGGGGACGTCCACAAATGATGTCACGCTTGGAAGGGGGTTCGTAAAATTGTGACAAGGCCTGCTAGGGGGGAGAGGGGGTAACAAGAAGTGTGACATCACACATTTTGGTTAAAATAAAAACATTTAAAATCAGCAGATTAAATTTTGAAATTACCAGAATTTGAGGGTATTTTTTCATTCGGGGATGAAACAACTTTCATGTGATTTCTTTTCACTTATATTCCTTTCGTTTCGAAAAAGGCATTCAGGGTAGGTTCTGAGAATATGTTAACAGCAGAAAATTCTTCACAATTAGAAGAAAACCTCCCCCTGTGAAACCCTTGAAATTTCCAATAAAAGATATGTCGCCCCACCTGGGTGAATGGTAGAACTGGTAGTGGCACAAACAGGTTGATCTTATTGAGACGTTTTCTTTTTTAAATTCAATCTGTTTAAAAGTATTTTGTGTTCATAAAGTAAAGATAAGATTTAAGGCAAAATATATCAAATTCCATTTCAAATTCCAAAATACTACTGTTTACAATTGCTCTTTAATATTAATATTTTATTACTATTATATATTAATTGGGTTTTTCGTTGTAAACCTTAATCTTAATTCATACAAAATAAGTACACATATAATCATTGCTATTGTTATGCTCACAAATGTCATTAAAACACATAGTTAGAGTTTAAAAATAAAATTTGAACTATGATCTATAACGTAGTTCTTTGTTTCTGAACTGCAAGTATATGTTTATGTAATATAGCCTCCCACCCCCCCCCCCCCCCCCGACGCCGGACGGGCACCCGCCTCACTTCGTGGCAAAGGGGGGGAGGGGGTCAAAAATATTAAAAAAAAGTGTGACATCATTTATGGACAGCTCCAAAGAAGGAAAAAAGAATATAAGTTCAAATTTCCCTTTTCTTAATAAAAATCACATTTGTGTCTTTAGCACATGTTATTTTTTACGAAAAAATGTTCTTATACTTTGAAACTATTTTATCTTTGTACAAATAGCCAATAAAATAAGGTGTAGGTGTCTAACAATTTGGGGTCAAAATGACCCCGCGCGTGTGCTAATGTTCCAAAAGTGGGTTCGTGTGCTGAAGGGTTAAGGAACTTCCAACCGAGATTAAATCCAAGTTGTTGCCAGTATTATTAGGGCTGGCTGCTCCCTTCCATACGAAGCTCAGAACTGGCAAATAATATTCTTAACACCTTCACGTTCTCAAGTAGGGGTGTATGGGCCATCTGCTATATTACACCGCACACATTTTATTTCTCACTTACGCAACAAAATAAAATCTTATTTTTCATTTCTTGCGCTGTTCAACAGAGCTCTATATTTCGCACTTTTCAACACCGTGAAACAAATCGACAATGCGTGGATCATTTTCCTTTGGCCGATTGGGTATCAGAATTTGATACAGATTTAGAATTTTAATGACAAAACCACATCCCAAATTTCATTTATTTAGCTCTTTGAGTTTTTGTGTTACCGCGTTCAAATATCCATGAACAGACAGCCAACGCTTTGTCAGATTTCATCCAAAATGTAACACACGTTTACAAATCAGAACATATAAAATAATGCGCAAATTTTATACATATAGCTCTTATATTTCTCTAATTATCGTGTCTATAGGCACAAGAATGGACAGAGTTGCGTCTATAATTTATTACAAACCTGCAAATTCAGCGTAAATTTCATACTTCTAGCTGGCTGCGTTTTCGAATTTACAAGCAGACAGACATAATTCTGCCATCAATTCTTTTCGGACTCGTTCATCAGTGAGATCTGTTTTAGACCTCACTGATGAAAGCTGAGATTCGTCAATTTTTAAACATTTCCAGTATGAAGTACACTTTCTGTATACTTCGAAAGAAAAAACTAATTGTTTAATCTTGGACCCTAAGAATAAAGGTGACGGAAAGAAGGAATCGGAGAAAGAAATTAAATATATCATAAAATAAAAAAAAACTGAAACAGTAAAACGAATTGCGAATATATAATGAAAAGGCAGCGCAAAAGTCTTCTTTTATTAGTCCTTTAACCGCTTAAGGACAAAGTTATTTTGTAACCTACTGTATTTAGGACGCGTTAACTCGGAATAAAGCCTTAAACGGTTAAGGATGCAAGAATATGGTAGCGATATATTAAAAACCAGCGGGAGTGGGCCCCCTAAACTTTCTCGTATACTTTCCCAAAAAGGTGCTGTCCCCCCTCCCCCCGTGTGGATAAAAAAATTCGAACTTACTGTAACCCAGAACCCAATGACTATCAGAAGGTTTTTCAATGTAGATTATAGTGATTGTAAAATATTTAGGTAAAGAATCAAATTCAAAGAGATGCGTACCGATTGCATCTAGCACCACTTCCACTCTTGCCTGATCAAGGACAAAGTGTCGTAATCTTTCCGCGTGCTCAGAGATTGCTACCAGTACGCATGCGTATGGAGAATCAGAATAGAAAAATTGATTATGCAATTTGAACACCTTTTTTTCACAGATTGAAACGAAATTTGGGCACCGATCTATAATTAATGCTAGAAACCGTCATACCAATTTTTATTTATTTAAGTCGAAGGGTTTAGGAGATATAATTTTTACAATTATGCGATTATACGGTCCAACAGACAGTCAACCTTCTGACGGAGTTGGCCCAAACTTTTATATCAAACTTATATACCAAATTTGATCCATCTAGCTATTCAAGTTTCTGAGTTATAGTGTTCGCATGACCTCGGACAGACAGACAGGCAGGCTTCCGTAGACGGATTTTGTCCAAAATTTGATAGAAACCTACAAATTATGTGTCAAAATCACATACTAAATTTCATCCCTGTTGCTCTAATAGTTTTTGAGTTATCGTGTTCGCAGACAGACATGATTCCAAAATTGTGTTTCTCGGACTCAGGGAGGTCTAAAACGTGTAGATTCGTCAAAATCTCGAGTTCGAATTTTTTGACGATTACTATACTTTCTCTTTGTATACTTCGTATACGAGAAAGTAAAAAATGAGCAGCAAAAACTGTAAATAAGTTTCAAGATGAACTTAGATGTATTTTCTTCGCCCGCATATATTAAGCATCATATTTCAGGTCTGTTTCCCAACAAACGTTCGTTCCGTTTTGGAACCACATCTGACATAACAAGAAATACGGTATCGTAATTTCTGTTCAAGGCTAATGCATTTCCGTACATGGACAGGAATGCAAGAATTGTGCGCACATGCATCGTACCAAACGCGTTTTTCATTACCTCATCTCTATTCTGGAAGTTGATCCATAATTTTTGCTTGCTAGTCAAGGAAGTCACATTATTATGACGTAAGTCTGGCACTCTGCCAAATGCCCGCAATTTATGTTTCCTCGTACCGCCGAGTCAGATTTATTTCTTTAACGTTATGTGGTTAAACTGCAAATAGTTCTTGCCAAAAGTAAGAATCAAAATGGCTAGGGAGTAACAAAAAATCTTAATATAAATAAAAGTCATTTTAGGTGTGTATATATATGGATAGGTTCCACATCTCCTCCTAAACCACTGAACCAATTTCAACCAAATTTTGCACACTTATTGTTTAAAGCAAGAGGAAGATTATTGTCAACTTTTCGAAGTCCAAAAGTTAATTAAACAATCAGATAATTAGAAATTGACCGAAACCGTTTTTTCGCAGTAACTTCGGAGCAATTTATCCCACAAAAAAGACTGTTATATCATCTTAAAGTTCAAATGTTAACCTTCACAACGATACCAATTTTATATGTGTAATGTTTCCTTCAACTTTTATTAATTTTTCAAATTTTAATAAATAGTTGATTACATGCAGACGATTTCGAATAAAGCTCATTTATACAAACTTCATTGCTAGGCAACGGTGAGACTTACAACTACTCTATCTTTAATTAACTTTTCAGTGACACAAATTTCATTTCAGTACGATCTGTTTCTGTAATTTTAATAAATTCTTTCGAAATTAATTTATACGCAATATATAGCAATTTTTTTATTATTGAAGAATAAGAATACACATACGAAGAACTGTTGTCAGAATACATTAATAGAATTCTGTAAGAATACTAAAAGAAAAGTTTAAAAAGCAGACGACTAAGACTTTATATCAAGAACAACAATTGATTTGATTTAATTTTATGTTTATATAATAAAAAACTAATTTAATCAATTGCCTATTTAAATAAACAGGGAGAAAATTATCTGTATATTTGACTTAATTGTTTATAGAATCCTTTGGTTCAATTGATATTATCATTTTAATTAAAATTGTTTCAGACAATAAAATGGTTTTGTGTGCAATAATATTTTAAACAAAAGTAGTTTTTAAATTAAAAATATTAGACATGAAAATAATTCAATCCCGAGAAATACCGAGTATTTCAGCTAGTAAATAAATATAAATGGAGGACAATAATGAAATTTTCGCTTTCGATAGTCAAAAATAAATGATTCTACACAAAATATTTGTTCATATGTTTTCATAAATCATCATGTTTCCATGATGCTTTTTAAATATTTATTTTCACTTTCTTGTATATCAAGTCCAGTGATAACTCAGTTTTCAATGACTTCGATTACATTGGTTTCGGATTTCGTCGAATTCTTCCGGGAAAAATTTGTCTCATTTTTGTAGGTTTGTCTCGGATTTCGTCGGAGAAACAGACTTCTTTTGACAGTTTTCTTGTGCTACATCGGTCTGTCCACTGACTCTGAAGCTGGTCCTAGTACTAAAAGGCCAAGAAGAAAATTGACCGCAGATAGTTTTTGATACCTACACTCCTTATGGAGGGAGATTCCAAACAATAATATCTGCAGCTCTCTCTTGCCGACTTCCATACGACAAGAAGAGTCTTCAGAAAGAATGTAAATGCCATGATGTCTTTTATATTCATTTTATAATTTATTATTGTTTTTGGTATTAAACATTATGTTTATTATCTACAAAATATATTTTCGGTATGTATTTTGGAGAGTCTAGAACGAATTAAATGGATTTATGAGGATGGATAAAAAAGTTTTAAAAGGGTAATAAAAATTATTTATTAACAATAGACAGAAAATACGAAAGGGAATTAAGAGGCATACTTGCAGACCTCTTTTCCATATAATCGCCAACTCTTTTAGGCATTTATCTCAACGAAGGACCAACTTGTTTAACCCGGCTTTGTAGAAATCACGTCTTGTCCATTGAGCCAGTTCTCGTCAACTGTTTTCACATCACTCTCTGAAGAGAACCCTGTTCCAAATAAGTGTTTGAAACCCAGACTTCCCACTTCAACTTTTGTAGCAATTCGTGTGTTTTGCGAGCAGTATGGGTTTTGCCATGCAGGAGGATGACACCATCACCCAAAATGCCAGAGCGGTTGCGTCGGATGGCTTCACGGTGGGCCAGTGACTATTTCCTTTTTTCAGAAATGGAAGGAACACTTATTCAGAACAATTTCTCTTCAGAGAGTGACGCGAAAACAGTTTTCGAGGAATTGCTCAATGACAGACAAACAACGCGACCAACTCAACGTTGTCCTGCGTTCAGATAAATGCCTTAATATATTTGGTGATCGTGCGGAAATGTCATTGTAATTTTAAAATGACTGAAATGAATTATATGAAAGAAGAAAATTATATAATTAAGAAAGTAAAATCAACTTTAAAATATGTCTGGACTAGAAAGGATTAGCCTCGCATCTTTTATACTATTCTTTATATTTGTTTTATTAGAATGCTTAAATTTATTGATTTTATTTTTATCAGAGTAAAATAAATCAGTACCTACCCACTTTTTTCATGTTTTATTTACTTAGCGCTTAAACGTCCCGTATCAATGTTTGGCAATTATGACAACCTTACATATTGCAGAAGTGTACAAGAGAGTCGAGAGGAGAACATTCCAGCGGGAAATGTCTCGCTGTTATAAAATATGCGAAGTAGCGGAAAGCTGTTATAAAATCATAGGCAATTAACGCAGTTAACTGCCTTAAGGTATGTGACTACCTTCGGAGCACTTTTTTTCAAATTTTTAAATTTTTAATGAAACATTCATGTTTTTAATTAAAATGAGTTATAAAACTAAGAATTCCAATGCAATTTCATTGGAAATTTCATTGACTTTCAAAATATAGGCAATTTTTAGCAAAATTTTAGTGAAAATTTGCACTTACGCCAAACCTCCTATAATAAGTTCTATTGAATATATTTCATCAATATTTGCACAGTATATAGCTAACATGCTTATCTGTGTTATGAACTAGGATATTTTTAATACCTCGAAAGGTGTTTTAGATATTCCAAACTTTGTGAACAAACTCGAATTTTTTTTTAAAAAATCATCGATTTTTCTCACTAAAAAGTCATTAAAATAAATAAATATAAGCAGAGAGCTTAGATTCTAGTTCATAACATAGCTAGAAACAAATAAAACATTTTGGCCAAATTTCATTTTAATATCTTAAAAACATTTTCCAAAATGATGTTTGCCGCGTAGAAAAATATCGAAAATTCCAATTTCACAGAAAACGCTTTTAAAGATTTTCATAGAGTACAAAAAATTTTGTACCCATCTTAGAATCTTAAAACTCGCCATATTTACAAGTCAAACCCTCTTTTACTTGATTTTAAACGACTTTTGTGTTCTTTCAGCTTTTTAGATTTTTTCTGAATAATTTTGTGTAGTAGATAGTTAGTGGCGTCTCGATTTCTGAATTAGCTTTTTGCCAATTTTCATGTAATTTTTAAGCATCTATGAATAAATTTACATTTAAAAACACTTGAGAACAGGTAATAGTTCAAAATAAATGGAATTAAATTAGAAAACTGCAAATTGAGCGTCAAAAAATAATTTTTACTGTTGTAATTACTGTTGTGTTGTATTTTTTAAAAAAGGCGTCGTTAAAAACCAATAAAACAACAAAAAATAAGAAATGGAAGCTTAAATTTATATATTTAGACAATATATTGCTTGAGAATTTAAATATAGTTGTTCAAACTAATTGTTTGTATTTTTAAGGCTCTTTCAATTGCCACTTCCGGTATCAGAATTGTCACTTCCGGTTATTATTTATGTTATAACTTTATTTGTAATTATAGTAGAAACAAAAATAAAGCATTTTTATATACCTAAATGTACGGCCTATAAAATGAACAAATAAAACAAATTTCGAAAATTTTCTGTAAAACGAGGAATTTAGGGTAGTCACATACCTTAACAAAGTCGAAAGATTTTCTGTTATTGTGGGAATAATATATAAAAGTAAAATTTTATACAAGATACTAAAATGCTGGGTGAAGATCACAACAACACACTTCTTTGATTCTACTTTTTATATTTAAAATAATTGAAAAAACTAAAGAACAAGTCATCCAGTCCCCCACTGTATCTATTTCACAATTTTTTTTATTTCATGACCACTACATACACCATCAATGGTCGTTTTGGCTCCCTCAATTTTCGAAAGACATCTCAAAGACACTATTCCACTCTGAATTCTCTATGGGAAAACATCTTGACAGAGTACCCCAGCCCCAACAACTGTACCTTTGTTCTGATAATTTGCTCTATAACCTCCTTATACGTCATCAATGGTCCTTAAACCCTCAATTTTCGAGAAACCCAAAGACACTATTCCACTCTGAATCATATACGGAGAAACATCCTGACAGAGTACTCCAGCCCCAACAACTGTACCGATTTCGCCAATTTTTATTTTGCATGAAAGCTCAATGGCAACTAGTAGGTCATCAATGTCGCGTGTCCCCCACAACCTTTTATTTTCGAGACTTGTCGTAAAATTAATCTTTGTCAGAGCCCTCAGCCTCAACAACTGCACCGATTTTGAAAATTGATTTTTCCACTCAGCAAGTATTGCTACGGGCTATTATTATTACGGTCACCGAAGGCGGTGGAACGAAACTGTAATCAGTCTTCTTATATTTCAAACACCAGAGCTGATTACGGCTTTATCATTATTTTGAGATGTTTTGTTTACCGAGACGGAAACTGCTGGCGTAATGTGAAAGATTGTAATTGATTTAATATTTCAAGCTTGAACGACAGGTCTTCAAAAATTTTTGTACGACTTAAGGTATCCGACTCTGTTCGGAGACATTTTTTTGAAAAATGACTTACATATATATATATTAATGTTATTTTTCAATTGCATATGTTTTAAAACTATAAAAATATTGTAAAATTAGGCTTTCAAAATAATATATTTTTTTTAAAAACTGAGAAATTTGAAGAAAAATGACTAAAATATTTGCCTTACGCTAACAGCCATAGACAAAATCATATTCTAAATATACATAAATCTTTGTAGGAGTACATTTTTATGACAGTTATCTGTGTTAGGCTCTAAAATATATCTTGTTCTTCAAGATAGTTTTGAGATATAGCTGAACATAGTTACTAAACTGGTAATTTTTCATAAAAAATGCTTTTCGTTTATATTTAAGCGCTTAAAAATAATACTTGATTTTAAAATTGACCTTAGTTTTTAGAGGAAAACATCAAGCAAATGGCAGAAAACAATGTCAGAAAATTTCCTATCAATACTTGAATAACCTTTTGAGAAATCTTTGCTACGGTCGGCAGTATTCCTCAAAAATATCATTTCTCAGAAAACACATTTAAAGTTTTCACGCAACATAAAAAAATGCTTACAGTTCGGTAATAAAACAGCTGTAACTCCATTTGTAATTCACGTTGAGTAAAAAGTGAGGCAGTTTTAGAAAGCTGATGAAACAGGCTACAAAATTAAATCATAAAAACTTTTTTGATAATTTCATCAAAAACGACGTTTTTAAACCAGTCGGATACCTTAACAACTTCTTTTTGGAAATACCTAAATAAATCATTTTTGATATTGGTAACATCGCTGAAGTCGTACCACAGCCAAGTCGTACCTATTCCATTCCGACTTTGTTCTCATCGAACCAACAACGCTGACGGCAGTGCGATGACTACTAGCATTGCCGATGTTAATTCCATTATTTAGAATAAAGAGTCGATACGTTACAACCTAACCTCGAAGAAAAAGACATTTTCGGTAGTTTTCTTATAGTTTTCGCGCATATTTCGTAAGACGGAGAGCAATAAATATTATAAATAAAATGTTGTTATTTCTTAGGATATTGTTGCAAAGATGTAATGCCGCTTTCCCGCCTCGCTAGTCTTATAGTTGGGGAAGGACTTTTACAGGGGTAAGTATGGAGTGACGGGCATCGGCCATTCCGGGACCCCTGACTTTGGCGACCATTTTGGCGACTCTGCGACAAATAGATGATTCCAGAAAATGCGACTCCTCTCTCGATATCTCTATTAAGAAAGGGAATAAGCTTGAATATACGAGAAAACTCAGTGTGACGTCACGGCCTGTCGGAGAGAGTATTTAAGGACCGCGTTTGGATCAGAGAGGGTAGGATGTTGATCCACTAGAACGACTTGGGAGTTTCGTCTGCAGTGCGAGCTAGAAGCCGGTGAGCTGAGCGCTATTGAAAGTGCTGTTATTGTCGTTACTAGTTACTTGCTGACTGTTTGTGTTGCTAAATATCAAAGTGCTGAACTGTTATTACCTGTGGATTGTTGTCTGTTTCCGTTGCTAATCTGTGCAAGAACTATTGTTTCCTATACCTGTGCTCCGTGTTTTTCCTGCACATTTGTGAATAAACCTTCATTCTCCATTATCCTGCGTGTTGGACTGTTTACACCATACACCCACAGGAAGACTTTTGTAACATTCTGCGCTATTTTAATAATTGCTTTTATGTAACGATGGCGCTCTGGTTCGATTCGTTCTTTCATAGTGCTTATTTAAAATATTACATGCGGCGTTACTTAAGCCGTACACCAAACGATGCTTAACCCTCAAGCCGTTAGGCTTTCAGATTGCTAAGTTTAACGAAGTTGCCACGTTAAAAGAGAAGGTTATTCTTCAAGTTGTGAGGTTTTGGACAAAAGAATTTCAACCCCCTTTTGTGGTCATTTTCGCGCCGTAGGGGGGTCTATTACACCTGTTGTCGTTCAGCAGTGACAGAGACTTCTAATCTCGATTCTTTGTGACAGAATCCTTTGTTAGAAGACCCTTCTTTGAGCATTCTCAGAAAAGTCGGTCAAACTGACCTTCCGCTGACCACAGACACTTCCTCTCGTTATGTCGCCGCGTGACACCTGCGGGGGGAGGGAAGAGAAAACTTGTAGAAGGAAAATCTCGGGTCTGACACTTATATGGAACTTTTCTTTCCCGAGACAGTCTCGGGTCTGCCGTTATGAGAGGAAAAAAGTTCACTCAGATATCTCGGGCCTGACGCTAGGAGGGTTAAGTCGTACCAGGTAATCCTTAAGGATCTCTTGCTCATCTAAAGATACATATCATTTATAGAAAGAGAATATTGTTATTTTTAATATGTAATGTTAAATGTACTTTTCCCAGTTTTTCGGCAGGTTCTATAAATGTGACAAAACGTATCGATAATACTTAGAGACAACACGATTTGGACGAGGCGTTATGAAAATTATCCAATGGTGGTATGGGTTTCAGTGGAAGTTTAATGTTCCTAAACCGAAACTGTGACGACACTTTCTAGAACTAAATAAACATTATGAATCATAAAAACCGAAAGGGTTGATCGAGGATTAACCTAAGACCGAATAGTTTCCCCAAACACTAGTAACACAAGGTATTTTTGCTTCATTTGCTTCCAAGGCACGACTTAGGACAAAGGTAGTACGTGTTAAGAACCGGTTTCCTTAGTCGTACTATGAGCCACCAGCCGCAGCCGAGTACCTGTAGATGGCGCTGTCATCGCCAGTGATGTCAGAGTATCAAGCTGCCGAGAACAGAAAGGACAACGAGGCGGTGGAAGACGCATAAATGACGTTAGGGTTTTTTTCCTGACAAAGACTGAAAACGGCGATGGGCCATCCAAAAGCCTATTTTATGACGAACTGTTTCATTTGTAAATAATGATTCTTCAAAATGTAATATTAATCCTGCATAATATAATAGTTAGTTAAAGTTACTGTGCATTCATTTATGGAATCACTCACTAAGCCTACATGATGACCGCCTTCAGTACCAACGTTATGACTTCAAGATTTGTTTCTTTCATTTGACATAGTACATGTATCTTGAACTTTTCTATAAAAAATAGGCGCAATATTCATATAAGTTGGGAATAGTGCAAAATTTATTTCTTTATTTAGTAAAGCTTGCAGTTTGTAGACTTTTTCCTTAGGGGGGTACGACTTAAGCAACCTTACCCTATAGAACGGCTATTTTTTATACTGATGCTTCAGCAGCTAGCAACTGTAATATTTAATCATTAATAACTGAAAGGTTGGAAAAGATTTTAAAAAAGTGGAAATAAATTTGAAATGTTTATGATGTAAACAAAAACTACATAATAATTAAAATTACAATGATTCAAAACTCCTACTTGAAAGAAAAAAAAATTCTTTTCGTATGAAGGTAATATTTTTTTCACTGCAGAAAATTTAGATCAGAAAGATCTTAAAAATATTTTTTAAAACAAAAAGACCTCGGAATGGTTCCATGGAATCTCAAAAAGAATATCCTTTTTTGGTTGTTTCTTTTTCAAGCTCGTTCTCAAAAAGATTCGGAAAACGAGGCTCTCATTTAGCGCGCAAACTTTGGAATTTTCGAACCGTTTCTCTGATATCAAAAACCAATATTCACATTTCACTGCGTTAGCTGGGCGCAAGAAGCATAATCGTCACTTTATAAAAAAAATTCTAGAGAATATCAAAATGAAAAATGTTGCCGAATAGCTCCAAGGTGTCGATGAAAGAGAAAAAAGGAGAAACAGAAATAGTTGAAACATGAACTCGGAAAATGAACCTGACAGAAAGAAATGCACAAAATATTAGAGAAACTGAAGGTTCAGATAAAAGAATAAAAAAAGAATTCCGGATGTGTAAAAATAAAAGACAGCTCGGTGTCAAAGATAGATTGCAGTTTATCAGTCCTTAAAGGAACTCTAAAGAAAACGTAGCAAAAACTTTAAATAAAAATTTTCGGCGAAATTTTTGTAATTTTTCCAACTGTATGAAATAAAGGACATCAAATAAAGTCTTTAATATACTCTTGACTTTAGATGGACGACATCTTTAGTTATAAAAATAGTCTCCATTTTTAGTAACGTGGTTATGTGCTACAGCGCCACCTACCTCAAAATTTCGGAATTAGCATTCTCATTCGAAAACGGTATGACATACGGGAATAAAGTGAGTTGGAGAGTTGTAGAACATTATCGATTTAGTACGAAAAGACCCCTTGCACTCAAGGGCGGAATATCAAATAGGCAAATTAGGCAACCCAGTACTGGGACTCATTCACAAACATAAATAAATAAAAATCTATTCT